>JANVFP010000049.1:0-299889 GCA_027919835.1 Lentinula raphanica
CTCTGAAAGTTATAGAGTTATCAGAAAAATCAATGTTAGGATTCAGGTTAATGTTTACCTATTTCATACCGGAAGCCGTCCTGTAAAGAACCTTGCTTATCTCAGCTTGGACCATTGGAAAAATATGAAGGGCAAAGGTAGAAGGACCAGTGTGCCAAATATCAGGAGGAATTTACCAGTGAATGTGAGGATTCAGCAGAAACAATTTTAATGGGGAGGAACTTAGGGCTAAATTCCTCAGTGCATATATACCTGCCATGTCCACTGTGGGAAAAAAACAAAACTGCAGCGAGCTGGGCGTGCATCTTGATTATTGCATCCTTCTACATCTCTCTATCATTCTTACACCAGCATCTCTCAGCATCCATGAGAGAAGCTTCTCACCTATCCAACAAATCCAATCTCAAGTGGATCAGTGAGGAGGCTGCGAAGATGCTGATGTTCAAAGATTTCGGCTGCATGGATAAAGTCAAAGTTTGGCCATGGGATGACGACAGTTTCTGTTTTTCAACTACCACCAACACGACATGCTCCGCAACTCCATTTGAGCCCTTATTCACAGACCGTCGCGCGCCGTTTTCAATATATCGATTGGGACTTCCACGTACATTCCTGCTCTATGATACGCACAAATTTTGGCGTAATCTCGAAGGCTGTCTGAGTATTTAAGGACTTTCTGTGGTAGCGTTCAGTATTCTCATTCCCTTGCACAGCTTCGCATCGAACTCTGATCCATCACTTCCTACAGCCGTCTTGACAATTCTTCATGTTATGTGCACCAGCCGTCCTTCTACCCCTTCTACTTATGACTACGACTATACTACTGCTCAGGGCGATATGTAGCTGTTTGTTTGATTCCCGTACGCGATAATCTTTTCACATCTCACACTGAACTAACGAATCTCCAAGGCTTCAACCTTCGAGTAGAGGAACACAACCAACCCGTTATCGATATACGCCAGCGAGTCCTGGGACTTCCTCGTTGCTAAATTCATTCGTGTTCTCGGAACCGCGTTTTTACCACTTGTATCCGACTTCTGGGCTGAACGTTGACCAGAGGCTGGATAACACTGAAGAATAATGGACACGGGTCAAGTTCTTGTAACACCAATGAATTCTTTGTACGTGTATTCTTCTGACCCCAAGAGGTGATTGAATCCGAGCTGAATAAAAACCGCCTTTAGAATTTCATTCTTCCTTTCCCTTCTCTCCATCATTTCCTCTCTATCACACAAAGTCGTCTCTGCTCTGATTTTGGCCCATAACCTCCCTTATCAATTGTGCGTTCTCGTTTAATCTCGGTCGCGCATGAGCTATCGAGAGATAATGATGGCAAAAAATCGACCAAACAAGTGATAATTTCAATTCATCACTCAGCGTCGCTACCGGTGCCTGCGTGGACAGACCTCAAACAAGTTTCTCTATTCGTTAGGCCTTAGGCATGGACGAATCACGCTACAGGTATCATTAAAAGACTCCATCACCTTCGATTCGAGTTTTTGCTTGCTCCGCGCGCCTGCCCCTTCAATCGTCTCCGTTTATTTCCAGGACGTGTCCAAATCCCTCGATGTGAACTCCTTGCAGTATGCCACATCTTCCATGCAACCAATTGTCCTCCACAACTTCGCTCAGACCCGAAGGTGAGGTAACGACCTTGTTCAGTCATTTCGTCCAAGCAAACGCCGACGAACTATAATGCCAGGTCCACAACGGAGTTCGATTGTATAATCGCACGATCGCTTTGATCAGATGGGCATAGGACACGAAGGAAGTGAGGATAAATGACCGTGAAAGAAAGCAAACAGGAGATAGCGGTCATTATTTTGGACTTACGAAAACTCACAACTCGCTCATGAAATCTGTTTGCACTCATCAAAGACGTTTCGTGACGGGAGAAGCTGAGACTTGCAAGGAACAGCTGTGCGTCAAGGGAAGGAGGTTCAGGGATAGGATCCGGTCAGATTACAAAGCCTTACACTCTTGAATTTTCGTGAGTAGGTCTACGTTCGTCTCGAGTTCATTGTGCTGATCAATAGTCCCTGGACATAGAGACTGTAGCGGGAAGCTGTGCTCTTCCATACACCTTTTCCCTCGATGAACCAATTGAGGCCAATAGTATTCGTGAACCTAAACAATGAACATACACAGCATGTACCACTGAAAATCAAGTTTTCGCATCCTACAACAATACAAGGACCAAAAAAATCTATTCAACCCACTGTAGACCTTTCACTTTTCATCAGCATCATTGCTCCTGCGTCAGCATTCCTCGGCTTGCATTTGTGTCCTCTGCAGGTCCCCATTATCAGTGGCTGTAAGTATTTTCTCCGCGAATCTAGTTCTGTACCACATGACCATCTTGACCAACGCAAAGACGATGCATGCCCCAACAGCGATACCGACAATGTAGCCTGCAAGGAGGCCATGAGAGCTTGATGGGTCGAGGAACGAGTAGGCTGGAATTTATGGCATTGTTAGAATTATCGAAGAACAGCCTGGGTAAACTTACTATAAAATCTCTGAGTGGCATGTACAAGATACGCCAGGGCAAGATACAATGCGAGGATGACGATTATGCATGGGAGCATGTACCATCGGGGGGGAGGAGAGTTGGTTCCTATGATTTCGAAGAGGGACCATGCGGTATTCAGGATGTGTAGAGACACATCAGACCATGCTGTAAAACAATGAACGTGAAACGGGCAACACGGGCAAAGGGAATTATAAGATTGTGATTGAACGGAAACAAAGGGACAGGCTGACCGTTGAACTTGGTATCGAATGCTGTGGAAGTTGCAAGTAGGGACCAAAAGATGACGGTGACTAAGATAGCTGTCAAATTCAATATCCGATGAAGGTTGTTAGCATTCTTTGTGTGAAAGAGAGAGAGGCGATCGCACGATAAGAGACAACAGTTGACTCTAACATGATATGAAGTAGCTGCAAGATCCTAGGCCATCTCTGTAGCGGGTATTCTGGGGTACTCTTTTGAGAACGTCGTTGGCGGAGGGCATATACGAGCGTTTGAGTGAAAGATGCCCAATAGTACGAGCATATGCCAATCTGGGTGAGTTCAGTGAAGTAAGGGAAGTATCTACATAGGAAGATACAAGGGTTCAACGTTCAACAATATATGGACAACAGTGAAAGCAAAAGAACATACCCATCTGAGACGTGTAACACAGCGGTTTGCCATGTCAACACAAAAAGCAATGTAACAAGAGTGTACGCCGCTATCGTCCCTCGAATTGTGGCCAAAATCGTAGACGAGAACCAAGGTGAGGTCACAAAGGCTCGGTTGGCATCGAAAGGCTGAGACGCGCCCAAAGACTCGTAGAGGTCGAAATTTATAAAGCGCATAATAGCTGTAGATTACGCGTTGTATGGTAACCGCTGAAGGATCGTGGTTTTCCTAGACAGTTGTTCAAGTGAGCACAGAAGAATTCGACGCTGGGATATGAAGCTCTGTAAGCTCTAGAGTTTGATATCCCAGCGTCGTCACATTGTCAATGTAAGAAGAGAAGAAGAAGAGGGCCCCTGTTCCCGGTGTGGGAATCACAGTACGGCGTTCGTCTATCTCTATCCGCTCCCACCATGTTCTTCTCATCTCCGCTGATCGAGTCGCAAATTTTCAGTTTGGCTTCGCCTGCGTAATACGTTGTGCCACTAGGAACATCCATCTTCGCTCGAATCGTGACTGGTGCACGGTGAGCAGGATACCGTCGATGCTTCAGGTAGCTCTGAAGCATCGTTTCCATCTCTCATCACATACAAACGAATTCCTATGCGGGGTGAATGCGATGAATGAGTTGAAACTGTGGCTGGCTGATCTTGTCGGTACGTTGCTTTGCTAGATCCTGGTCGAAACTGTTTCGGAAAGTTCTCAGTGTTGGTTGAGGCTTAATGCATAATGCATAATGTTCAACAGCCAACGGGATATTCGTTTTTGCATGATCTTCATTACCTCTTCGTTGATGTTTCAAACAAGTATTCGTCCACGGAAGGAACTCTTGCTCCCCTTCACCTGATCAAAGCCCTCAAAACTCTCGGTCATCACTAGGACTCCTGCTGTTCAGCGTTCGTAAGTAGGTCTCATGATATGTACGACTTTTTCGACCGTCTTGAAGTCGATCACGCACGCATGAGAAGGGATTTACATTTGCTGTGGTCCTTATCGTACAGTCCCTGAGGGACCACTCCCAGAGGAACGACTAGTAAGTATGCGAAACAACAACCGGTGTAGATGATGGAGTGACCTCCTGTGTTTCCCTTCTTTCCCGCTTTCTCTCTTATCCTTTGAAACCAGGTGTCTTCTTGGTATCTTGACCTTTTCTTCGTCAGGCAGTTCGCACTCTCGTGCTGTGTTCATATGTCCGTTTGCTACAATAGTGACTCCCTAGTTATCAGCAACTGACTGTATCCAGGTAGAAGCAGTAGAACAGAGTTCATATATGAGGCACGTATCTGTATACATGTCGTCCCAAACTAAGGCTGAGACACTAAAAATAAGAAGCAGTAGGAGCGGAGATACAAACACAATGTAAGAACAGAATAAAGGCGCGCGAAAAGAAGACAGAAAATACTTTATAGAGAAACAAACACTTTGGATTGGTCGGACTTGAATAAGAAAAGAGATAGCGGCGGTGGTCCAGTTTTCGCACAGAAGATGAGAACAGATCATGATCATATTGAACAAGCGACAGAAACAGTTATGGAAAAAGTAACCAAACGAATGAAACGTCGCTTGACGAAAGCATATGAAGATGAACATGAGGTCGAGAGGTACGAGCAGGGCATAGAGGGGACAGTGGTTGATACCTTTTAAATTCTGGATAACAAAATGTGAGTTCTCGTTCGAGAACTGATGGTAAAGACGGCTTACAGATTCGCGGGGACAAGGAGTTTTCAATCTACTCGCCTCCAATTTCCGACATTGTGATATCCGGGAGTATGGAGATGTCGGCTTCATGGGTATCGACCGACATCGCTGATGTATCTAAAGGGCGAACGATCAATGATACTTGGTAAGAGCAAACGAATATAAAGATATTATGAATCCGAGGCTGAAAATTGAAGCAACGTCGATTGAGAAGATAAGTATCATCGCAAAGATTGAATGTTGGGACGGTCGGAGAACAACACGCGAAAAAAGTCGATTGAAGTAAAGGCGTTGACTGAAATCACAGAACCTTGGCGCGCCGAACAGGAATCCGCCAAAATTGATCAATAGGGAAGGCGAAAGTTGAGTGTAGACACAGAAGAATTAACGTGCAAAAAGTGAGCCCCAGACAAGAATAATTCCAGTCTTACCTTGCTTAAAATGTCCATTGACCTTCCCTGAGGAGCTTGTTTCATCTCCGTTCTCACCCTCCTCCATGGTCCCAGTCGCAATGCTCGTGTTGATTGCATCGGCTACTCCATTCACGTCCTTGTTTTCCCCGTCGTTGTTGAGGGCGCTTGGAGAGTGTGGGGTTTCTCCGGGAGAAGCTTTCGAGCCTACTCCATTCGGCGTACCGGCGTCCGAATTCTTCATCACCGCGGGGGGTCGAGTAGCTGACGATTCTTTATCCTTCTCTTTACCGTCTGCACGGCTAGCGTTGATGATGTGTTGCCATCGTTCGACAAGAACCTTGGCACGATCTCGGAATTTATATTGCGAATCGAGAGGAACTTTGTCGTCTGAAAGGGCTGTGATATGACGCATCACTTTTCCGATTTTGGAGAACTGGTGAGTCGAGGAAAGGGGAAAGGAAGCATGGAGAAGAAAAATCGATGAGCGAATTGGATTTTCAGGTAGACGAATTTGTACTCACCGACAGGTATGCTATGTTTATCTTGTCATAGGTCTCAATCTGAGTGAAGAGATCGTCCATATCCGGCATATCCTCCTGCTTGGGAGCTTGGACTTTGTTACTCAGAAAGACCTTTTGCAGTTTATGCCGCCATTCGCGCACTTTTGTAGCTTCAGGGTCTTTAGCGAGTTCAGCTGAAAATGGGGCAAGAGCGTCAGCAACCTCAGAAGAGCACGTTCGAGGCAGGCGGGTCGTAAGAGAAGAATTCTGGATACTGACCATCTTCGGGATTTTCTTCCTTCCCAGTAGGGACTGTCTTGGCTTTCTTTGCCGGTGGTGGAGACGCAGGGGCTGCACTTTTGTTTTCTGCCTGCGCGTCATGAGCGCCATCTTCGTCGTCCTCGGACTCTATGGCAGCCTTTGATTTGCGTCCCCTAGAAGCGCCCTTCGGCTTTGTTGTCGTAGTCTTGCCTTTTGCAGGTTCCGAGTTCCTTTTACGCTTCTTGGTTACTGCTGAAGCAGATGTTGTGGATTTCTTCTTCGTGCCCGACGCATGCCGTTCACTATCATCAGCTAGCTCATCCTCCTCATCTTCGTCAGCGTCTGCTTCATCGTCATCCGCCTTCGCAGCTTCTTTTTCGCTCATCTGCTTGATCCATTCTCGAGGGTCACGGGCAACCTTGTAGCCCTGCAGAAGGTCAGCGGAACGTCGACCCTCGGAATGCTCAGCGATGTATGTTTCGATCTCGTTGGGTTTGAGTTTGGAGATGTCTTTCGAGCCGAGCCAAGCACTACGTGTGACAGATTGTGAGCCGCTAATGCCACTGTAGTAGCACTAGTTGGATGATACGTACTGGTCACCGGTGGGGAAGAACTGGACACAGTAAACTATGCCCTTTTTGACGGACGGTCGTTCTTTCTCAACGTCGTGTTGTACGCTGTCAGGATCCACAACCTATTACCGCAGCATAAGCAGTCAGCCCACGCGCGTAACATCAGCTCAAGATAGATCGACGTACTCTTCCGGGCCAAGGCGGATAGCCTCTTAGTTTGCCTAGGACAATATCTGCTACTTCGTACGATGAAACTTCGGCTTTTGAACCTTTTGTTCCTTTTTTGCTCATCTTGAGGAAAGCGAAGTTAGAGGAATGAGCGAAGAGACCCAGAGAAGAGAGATTGTAGATTTATCGTCGTGGGTCGAGGAAGAGATGCAAAAAGGTTGTTTGTCCGAGTACCATACAAGAATCACGCGAGGGATGGCGCCACACGTGCACGTGGAGTGTTCTACTTTGCGGCTTCGGCCCGATGCCACAACCCCGAGATCTAAGTTAGCGCTCGCACCAGTCTTCAGAGCTTCAGAGCTTCAGCTTCAACGTTCAAACGTTCAAGTGGGATGCCTTCCAAAAATTTTAAACAGGCGTTATCCATAGATATGGGTCTCAGTATCTTCGATATCAGCTTTCTAATCCACTCTCAAATTTTCTCTTGTGTACGGTATGTATTAAACGCCTTCAAGAGGACTTCAAGACCTACCACCTATATCTCGTTGGATGATAGAGTAGAATCCAGGAAAATGTGAAGATTCTCTCCAATTTCGTGCTGATTTCCGAGCGCGTACCCTCTGCCCGATATCTATATACACCATCACCAGGTCTGTCACTAGGTCAGTATTCTATACTCCACTCCGCCTGCTACTCTCATCTCGTTTTCAGTTACCCATTCGTTCAAGTTCCATCCACCCATATAGCTGGTTGAAGGTCTGAGTTCGAACACGATTAGCAGATGGTACCATTGGTATCGGAAGCGTACAGAGGTCGCTGAGTGATGAAATATATACTTCGGAGCCTGCTGCTGCTGATGATATCAACGGCGAAATTCAGGAGAAAGACGAGCAGTAAAACGAGCCACATGGATGTAGTTGAAGGTGAGTTTTTAGAGATTGCGAGCTTGTCAGATTAACTATCAATGTGGGCTGATTCAGGATGAGGGAAGAACTTCGGATGGAGCATTGGTGGTGGGTGCACATGAGGGGAGATGAAGAACAGAGGAGCGCCTGACGGTAAAGATTCGGACGCACAATGTTCTCGAGATAGCGGCATCCAAGTGACGCGCAGCCTGCTCAGAGAACCCCAAGCCTACGTGTGTCAATCGGCAGTGTAAAGCGGTCTATATACGTGTACGGAGTCGCTGAATTTCGATCGTGACTGGAGATATACCATCAGAAACGCCCCAGAATTGAATGCTTGTGCTTTAACAGCATGAGGGCGACGATGCGTAACGAGTTCGTCGAGGTTCGTCGTAAACTATGTAAGAATACTATGTTGATTAGTATGGCCAGGTATGGCTTGCAAAGAGACGATCGTCCTGAGGGTACAAGCAAGGCATAGAGATGCGGGAGACGGTTAATGGGGACTCAAACTCGAATATTGAAGGCATGGAAGGGGTGATGATGTTGGGAGAAGACGCAGTGGACGACTCATAGCGGAGGAGAGCCGAGGCGGAGGCATAAAATCTCGGGCACGTGGACGGAAGGATCGGGTGTCCGTCCAACGAAGCAGTGACGTTTCTTCAAACGACGTTAACCTTCACCTTCACAACTAGGTATCTCTTCTCAAAATCAAGATGAACGCTGGCAGACCAAAGATCACATATGGTAACTATTATCATGGCCTCATGATACCTTTTCTGATCTCATTGCATCTTCAGTCCGACTAGGCAACTCTGGACTCAAAGTCTCTCGCCCAATTCTAGGATGTATGTCTTATGGAAGTCCTCAATGGCAAGACTGGGTTCTGGATGAAGCTGAAGGAATCAAACATATCAAGGCCGCGTACGTCATTGCAACTGCTGGGGTATTCTAGTAAAGCATAGTTTGAATATAGGTACGACGCCGGAATCAATACTTTCGATACCGCAGATGCAAGTTTCGATAATAAACTTTGTTGAACACTCCTGATAGTGCATATATTCAGGTTTACTCGAATGGATTGTCCGAAGTCGTACTTGGAAAGGCTATCAAACAGCACGACCTTCCTCGCGAAAAGATTGTCGTCATGACCAAGGTCTTCCGCATATATTCCGACTCATGTCTTTCAACATCGCTGATGTAATTCGCAGGTTTATTTCGCAGTCGGAAAGACTACAGATACCGTGACTATGGCAAAATCGAAGGTCGAACTCGATGAATCTGGTTATGCAAACCAATACGGGCTGAGTAGGAAGGTGGGTAAAATGGCTTGAAATGCTCGTTTTGATCAAGTGCGATTGGATATCCCTACGATAGCACATCTTCGACTCCGTCAAACAAAGTCTAGCACGCCTCCAACTTGACTACATCGACCTTTTGCAGTGTATGAGCTCTCGATTTATTCTCGATTCTCCTTATAGCGGGCTGCTGACGAATCGATATACAGGTCATCGATTTGACACGGAGACCCCAATCGAAGAAACGGTATAGTCATTCGAATGCAATCGCTATCCTTGCGACTTACTATTGATAGATGCATGCTCTTCACGATATCGTACAAGCTGGCTATGTTCGTTACATTGGCATGTCGTCCTGTTGGGCCTATCAGTGTGAGTCTCATGAACGTCGTACCCATGCATCGAATTCAATCACTCATTGGGAACTGTCATAGTCAATATCATGCAAAGTGCGCTTCATATTGCTAGCTAACAATAAGTACGAGAGCTAACAAGGACAAGACTATGCTATTCAGAATCAGTTGACACCCTTCATTTCGATGCAAAACCATTACAATTTGGTTTACAGAGAAGAGGAACGTGAGATGTTCCCTACGCTCAAGGTTCATGTTGCGCCGTATATCATCATAGTCAACGTTGTCCTAACTCGCTAATCAGCATTTCGGGGTTGGATCTATTCCATGGTCACCTCTCGCTCGAGGCCTCCTTTCCCGTCCTCTGGACCAGCAAACCAAACGAAGCGAGTCCGATAGGTAATCTGAGCTTTGTGCCACGAATGAATCAACAGTTTCTAATCGGTATTATTACCAGGATGATCAAAGCGCACGGCACAGTTGATTCTACTGTCACGATAGTTAAACGGTAAGGAGTCAAATGGGTCTTTGGATTGGCTCCAGTCAGGCTTCTCCTGCAAGAATGTTTCTAATATCTTTCCGGACTAGCGTCGAAGAGATCGCGAAGAAGAAGAATGCCAAAATGGCGCAGGTCGCAATTGCTTGGGTCATGGCGCGGGACGGTGAGTACTTTCAGGGTATACCTTCCCTATTTTGTATTCATCAGTTGAAAGGCGTTACTGCTCCCATTGTTGGGACCACATCTCTCGACAACCTCGACGAGTTGCTCGGTGATTGGTGTATTCGTCTGTGAGGTTTACCTCTACTCAAATGATCGTTGTTTTGCTAGCTGCCGTGGATATTAAACTATCCGAAGAAGAGATGAAATATCTCGAAGAGCCTTACCAACCTCGTTCAATCATTGGACACTCATGAAGCTCTGCGCAGGGAGCTCGGAAGGTAACTAACACCCCGGAACCCTGTATAGCTCACGCTGACTGTAGTGCTAGGGAGTTTCGACGATTGAAATTAGCATATGAGCAAGAGCGAGGAGAACAAATAGTGCTGTAAAAAAGGAATGACTTGTTGTGCATACAATGGTGAATGAAGAAGACGTGAATCCAGATCCAGGATAATGATTCTACGAGTCCCAGATCCAGGATCATACTTCCACGAGTACTTCGCTCTTTTACTCGAGCCTCTGTTACCCAGCGTCGAAGCCGATTTTCCCCCAGCCGTTCCCTGGCAAGTGATCGTGCGATGGTACATTGTATAAAGGAAGTATACCCGCCAATTCCTCAAAGTTATACAGGGGCTCATTGCGCGGCGACAGGGGCTTTGCTTGCTCAATTATGAAGTCCTCGAGAGCAGTCCCTTCGTCGTTGATCCGTGGTCCACTCTGCTCACAGAGTCCATCTTCCCATTTCCCACCAAGCCCCTTCGTGGATCCCAACTGAAGCACCTCGCCCATGATGGTGAAGCTCTTCTTAATAGCATCATCGCTGTTCTCTCCCTCCTTATATCCATCCCCCTTATTCTTTCTGGATAGTCGCACTCGTCTCAACGAGTGTGTCGCCTCTCGTCGTGCTAATGGTCGTCACAGGCAATCTAAACCCAAACACACTCTAACCAGCAAATCAAGTTGCGGTGATAAAGGAGGCTAAAATATGAGGGACCGGTACGCGATTACTCCTGACTTAGTGCAAACTCAGACCCAGCACATTGTTCAACAACACACCTATGTTGAATCAAAATTGAGATAACGACTGCCTTCTCAAGCCATCAGTATGATAACGAAGAGAAACCGTCCCTGGTAGCAAGGACGACCAAGACGAGTAAGGCCTTGCTCCCTTGGTTGTCTGCATGTGGTCAGCACCTCGAAAGAGAATGCGTGAAGGCACGGGGTAGGCTAATCTACCCATTAGGATGCAATAGCGCAGCTGGCTTTGTCAACCCGCCAAGTGGAGACGTCACATATATACGAGCGAAGCCGGCTGAGTGCATTGGATGATGCGTCGGGGGGTGTATCATCCAGAGTACTTAGACGAGGCGGGCACAACTACCTAATTCAGTTCCTCTTTGTTTTTTTGTCATGAATGAGTTCAACTATACTCTGTCACTGACAATTGTTGCTCAGATACGACGCGAATTTTTTTTCGAAAATTTACGTTTACCTGTACGGATCCTTTCCTATCCTTTCGCATGTCACCTTGCCTGCTAAGCGTAGCTCGAAAAGATCGTATAGATGACTTGGCTCTTAGGACAAAATTTAACACAACTTCTCGCGCAGCGACAATGTTTAAAGCCGAGATGTATATTGTTTCGAGAAGGTAAACGTTAGGTTAAATAGAGCCAAAGGACCAGTCGACCAAGGTTTGCTTTGGGTGATCGATTGGGAATATAAACGCCTTCGGCGCTAATATGGATCTTGCATAGGAATTCTCACGACTTCAACATGGTCTGTTACATTCAACAGCTCGTTCTCGCTGGGTGATGCAAAGTTCCAACTGCAGCCTGCAATCCGCAACTCGACTCTAGCAGAGCCTAAGCAGAGCCTTGAGGCTCCTGGAAGCACCAGGAAACATCTTCAGGTCATCCCGGTAAATATAATGCAGTGAATTCCTGTCATTTCGAATGAACTCGTTGCGCGTCACAAGATCTTCTATCGGTATCAATACCACTCTCATGTCCCAAATTTCGCGAACGACAACAATCTTTCGCAACCCTCCAGCTCCTTCGAAGAATACGCTCCAACAACCCACGAACGATGACTTGTCTCAATTTTACATCGCTGTGCGCGACAAGGATGAATGGGAGCGGAAGATTTGGGACGATGAACTTGTACTGAAATGGGCTATCGAGGCAGAGCTTCTTCCGTTAGGCTCTGATGTGCTGCAAGGAGAGGCAATGGAGGTAGTTCAGTGAGTCCCTCGTCTCTCACTAATTCAATATTGACCTTACTACGATCGTCTACTTATGCGCTTCAGAGAGCTGAGACGTAAAGCGCAAATACAAAAACTTGATAAAGATGTTATACTGGATACTGGATACGACATCAGCAAGCACCAAAGGCATGTTGGCGATATTGATATCGAATTCAAGAACGCTCTCAAATACGCTCGTGGCTCGAAACACGCACTCCATGAACCTGAGCTGAGAGAAAAGGAACTGGGAGTTCTCGTTTCTGACGATCTCGTACCAGATTCAGTTCATCGAGAGGTCAGTCTTGTTTGTTATCCCATCTTTAATTCGTAACATCTTCGCGATTTTAGCTGGTACGAGAATTGGATGCTTTGGCCGAATGTGAGCCAAAAGATTTTCACCCTCATACTTTTGGAAAGGTGCGGCTCGAACCCGTTGTGTCTCTCATCCGTTCCCTCAAATGTCGTCTTTACCGTTAGGTCCAAGATCTCATTCATCCTTCATTATGTGTGTTTGCTCATCTTGTGTTCTGCATCGACCATCCGTTCATCGCAAGGGTATCTCATGTTATCAGATCCATACGTCGCTGGTGTCACTTCCGTTCCTCCTGAGGTCAAGCTCCCTCCAATCGATGACATTGACAACAAGTTTCGAACCGAGATTGAGAATTTGGACCAACAAGAGATGGCATCTGCTTTCGCTTGGATACCCTCTGTTTTCAAAGTCTCTCCAGATGGTACGGATGTCCAGATTCAATCCTACATCAACGGTCTAGGCACGAGGGAACAATATCCGAGTCTTTTTAGAGTGATCGAGAAGATGTTTTTGCTGGCCTTACCCCACTTCGAAAAGACCATGAAGATGAGCGACGTGTATCATCCCAAAGCCTCACCGTCAGGTTTGTTATTTTCTAGAAGGCAGTTTGTAACTCGTGCGCTTAAAAATAACACTCTAGTTAAACGATGGATCGAGCGTCAGGAATTTATTTCGATGAACAATCACGGGCTCACCAGAGAGGTATGGAATGAGTTCCTAGCTAGTCGTGCTCCAAAGTGGGACGCCCAGAAACGCGAAGAGAAAGCAGCGGAGGAGAAGCTCCTGGAGGACATTCACCAGGAGAAGATGATGAAAGAGAAATTCTATCAGCTCGAGGATGAACTCATTGGTTCGGAGGTATATAAAGGACAAGAATTGAAGGTCATCGTGAAGGTATGCTGCTATAACTCCCTTTGAAGTCTTTGCGCTGATGCTCCTCGTCTAGGCTGCGAATTACACGTTGACCCCTGGACGGGAGTACGAAGGATCATGGCATATGGAAGGAATGGTCAGTTGTTGTTCTTCTTGCGGAAGGCCTATACCAAATATTCGATCTTCGCTAGCCTCACGAACGGATCGTTGCGTCTGTCATTTACTATTATGAAACCGACGACGCCATCGAGGATCGAGGGCTCAGCTTTCGCAAATTTCGGGACTCTACAAATGACTTTCCGAATGTTGAAGAACCTGATTATCGGCATGAGGTCAGTCCCCAATTGCTACAGAGAGTTATTGCTCCATCCCATACATTCAAAGGATTTCCTTTTGAGCTTTACCAAATCTACTGCTGATATGGACGAGGATCAAGAAGGCGCGCAAGAGGAAGAGGACTACGAGCAGCATTATCCTAGTGATTGGGAGGCTGAGATCGACAACGAGGGTAACAAAAGTCAAGTGTATAGCACCGCGATCCCGACCTTCATGACTCTTGGTACCGTACCCACAACGAATTTTGATCTTGAAACCGGAAAGACTACTGGGAGAATGATCTCGTTTCCCAATTGGCTTCAGGTATGTTTGTGTATACAATCGGTTCAAGCTCATATCTAACTCGTCATTCACCCTTTCCGCTCATGCTCAGCACAAGGTCGAGCTAGTCAAGAACAAGGCGAGCGCTGGTAATGCTGTGGCCCGGCGCAAAATCGTATGTCGTCAGCGATTTTTATGAACGTACTTATTATTTGACCACGATATACGCACCAGCTCTGTTTCTTCCTTGTCGACGATAGTGTTCAAAACGAGACCTGGGTCTCCCGACCGGGATTCGCCATCAGTGGTCTTGAAGACATGAATGTCCTTACAACATCCGAAGTTCCGAATCAGATGCGAAAAGCTAACGAGCCTACGATTCGGGCCCTCCTTCGCACCATTTCCACGAAACTCACCGGGAAAGAACTGCCTCCGGAACTGGTAGCTATCATGTGGAAGTATGCGTTTTCAGGGACGATCTCGAGAGGAGAGGCGGAGGAGTACAGGCTGGAGTTGATGAGTGATAGGAAGATTAAACCTCAGACGAGGTATGGATTCGTGAGTTTTTGAATCGTATATGGTTTCAAAAACATGTACTAAGTAATGATCTTTAGGGCCCGAGTTACTCGCTTTGTGAGCATTGAGGTGGCAATTATTCGAAGTTATTGGGTTGTTTTGGGTATGTTTTTGTAGCCTGATTATGAGAACATGGAAAGTGTATGGCTGGTATGGTCGGCCTGCATCCCATTGTCCGATACATCCAGCAGCTTCTCAGTGTAGTGACTCATAGTTGAGCTCAATCATAAACGCCGTGATAAATAATCCACTTTTTATCCCGACCGCGTTGAGGCCACTGCTTTCGATATTGGACGAAAATACAGACCGTGTCATTAATGCGAGCCGTATAATTGAATGCAACAGCTCACTCGAGATTGAGAAGTATATCAGACTTAGGGCGCGATTGTGGGCTTGCTACATGCTCGGTCATTGTAAAGAGGGAACTAAGTACCAGCTTAAGTACGGATTCGATTGATGTTATAAGCGCCAAAGGCGCCAAAACACCTGAATGATACATTTTCTCACGATTTACCACCTGGCTTGGTACTACAACTTGCACTCAACATCGCTCTCGTTGGACAACCTACAACTCCAACATGAAAAACAGCACCGCAACTAACAGAGCCTCGATGTCCCTAGTGAAAGCTCCTCCAGAGCTGCCGGCAGCGTGGTAACCTTGCGGTATAGAAATCTGTCATCTCAAATGAACTCGTTGCGTCACAAGATCCCTATCGACATCATTTTCTACTCTCATGCCCCGAACTCCGCAACCGACGACGAGCTCCAGAAAACCTTCAGCATCTTCGAAGAATGCACTCAAAAAGCCCACGAATGAGGAACTGTCTCAATTTTACATCGCTGTGCAGGACAAGAAGGATTGGGAGCGGAAAGTTTGGGACGATGAACTTGTCCTCAAATGGGCTATAGAGGCGGAGCTTCTTCCATCTGGCTCTACTGTGTTGCAAGGAGAGGCGATGGAGGTGATTCAGTAAGTCATCCAATTCTCATCTCCCACTAGTTCATTAGATCTTACTACGATCGTCTATGCGCTCAGAGAGCTGCGACGTAGATCACAAATAACGAAAATCGATCAAGACATTATATTGGATGCTGGATACGACATCAGCAAACACCGGAGGCCTGTTAGCGATATCGATGCTGACTTTGAGAACGCTCTGAAATACGCTCGCGGCTCGAAATACGCGCTTCATGAACCTGAGCTGAGAGAGAAGGAACTGGGAATTTTCGTTTCAGACGACCTCGTACCCGATTCAGTTCATCAAGAGGTCAGTCTTGTTATCACTTCGATTCCAAATTTATGAACTCTCTCTCGTAGCTGGTACGCGAATTGGATGCCTTGGCCGAGATTGAGCCCAAAGATTTCCACCCTCATTCTTTTGGAAAGGTGCGTTCTGAATTCCTTTCTCGATTCGTTCTCTCAACCGTCGTCCCTTGCCTAGGTGCAAGACCTCATCCACCCTTCACTATGTACGTCTACCCCGTCTATTTCCTGCATCAACCTCAAGTTCATCTTGATCGATCTCGTATGATCAGATCCCTATTTTGCTGGTATCACCTTTGTTCCTCCCGAAGTCAAGCTCCCTGCACTCGGCGACGTGGATGGACAGTTTCTAACCAAGATCAGCAACTTACGTGATCAAGAAATGTCATCTGCCTTTGCTTGGATACCCTCTATCTTCAAAGTCTCTCCAGACGGCACGGATGTTGAGATCCAATCCTACATCAGTGGTATAGGCACGAGGGATCAGTATCCGAGTCTTTTCAGAGTGCTTGAGAAGATGTTCTTGCTGGCCTTACCTCACTTCGAGAAGACAGTGAAAATGAGCGATGTGTACCATCCCAGACTCTCACCGTCAGGTCTGTGATTCCGAAAAAGCAGCTGTAAATCGTGGGCTGACAACAATTTACTAGTCAGACGATGGATGGAACGCCAGGAATTTGCTTCAACAAACGAATACGAGTTGACGAGAGAGATGTGGAGTGATTTTCTAGCTGGTCGTGCCTCAAAATGGGACGCTCAGAAGCGCGAAGAGAAAGACGCGAAGGAGAAGGTTTCGGAGGACATTCGTCAGGAGAAGTTACAGAAAGAGAGCTTCTATCAGCTCGGGGATGAATTCGTGGCTTCTGAGGCATATAAAGGACAGGAGTTGAAGGTTATCGTGAAGGTATGTTGATGAAAATGCCTTTCAAAGCCTTTGTGCTTTGTGCTCCGCGCTCATGCTCCTTGTTCAGGCTGCGAATTACACCTTGACCCCTGGACGGGAGTACGAAGGAACGTGGCATATGGAAGGCATGGTGAGTTGTTCTTCTCGCAAATCAAGGCTCCCGCTAATCAGTCTTTGCTTGCTAGCCTCACGAACGAATTGTTGCGTCTGTCATCCACTACTATGAGACCGACGATGCCATCGAGGATCGAGGACTTAGCTTCCGCAAATTCCGGGACTCCACCGAAGACTTTCCAAATGTCGAAGAATCTGATTATCGTCACGAGGTTCATTCGTCGTTACAGGATGTTCCTCAATCTCAAACGTTCTTAGGATTTCCTTGTGAACTTTACCAAACCCACTGATGACAATGACGAGGATGAAGAACTGCAAGAAGAAGAAGATTACGAGAAGCACTATCCTAGTGATTGGGAGACCGAGGTCGATAGCAAGGGCAACCAATACGCAGTGTTTACTACCGCGATCCCTAGCTTCATCAACCTCGGCACTGTACCCACAACGAATTTCGAACCTCAAACCGGAAATCGGACTACTGGACGAATGATCTCGTTTCCCAATTGGCTCCAGGTATGTGCGTGTGAATAGGATTGGATTGAGCATGTATCTGACTTGTCACCTACCTATTCCACTCATGCTTAGCACAAGGTCGATCTCGTCAAGAATAAGGCCAGTATTGGTAATGATGTGGCTACGCGCAAAATTGTACGTATCGGCACGTCGTAAAAACAGACTTATCTGACGATCATGTGCGCTGCAGCTGTGTTTCTTCCTTGTCGATGACAGCGTTCAGAACGAGGTTTGGGTCTCCCGACCGGGGTTTGTCATCAAGGGCCTTCGTGATATGAACGTTCTTACAACGTCCGAAGTCCCGAATCAGATGCGCAAAGCGAATGAGCCCACGATCCGCGCTCTCCTTCCCACCATTTCAGTGAAGCTCACTGGGAAAGAAATGCCTCCGGAGCTGGTGGATATCATATGGAAGCATGCCTTTGCAGAGACATTCTCGAGAGAAGAAGCAGAAAAGCACAGGTTGGAATTGATGAAAGATAGGAAGATCAAACTTCAGAGCAGGCATGGATTTGTGCGTATCGAACTCATAGACGGATATCTGACTAACAAGGGAATGCTTTTCTCGTCTGTCTAGGATCAAACTTACTCGTTGTGTGAACATTGATATGGTAGCTATTGGATTATTCCGGATATTTCTTTCGTAGCCCGTTGATGAGAGAATGGAGATTTTAATACTGCACTCCATCCGATGCATTCAGCGATTGCTCAGTGTACTGACTGGTACAACCAGAGTGCTCATAAATGACCTCAACCTTCAACGGCGTCATAGATGACACGACTTTTTCTGAGACACAAGTTTGACATTAAAACTGGCGTGCATCTTCCGTCGTAATTGCTCACAGCTTTGACTTCCACTTTCAACATGCAAGCAGCCGCGAATAAATTTCAAGAGGTATTGCATTGCATTCAAACTTCGTTATCTCGAGAGCTGCTCAGAACTGATCTCGTTTTCGTTCTTTTTCATACATAGAACCTTGGGCCCGAACCTTCTGATGTTCAAGCCGATTACAAGCATCTTCCGGGAGGAACGATGCAAGCTCTAGCCTGGTTCGGCACTAACGATGTCCGAATGGTCGCTGCGCCCATCCCAGATATCACAGAACCCGACGACGTAATACTCCAAGTAACCGGTACTACCATTTGTGGGTCTGATCTCCATTTGTAAGCACTATGCAAATCCTTCGAGATCTCTAAACGTCTAAGTCTTTATCTCTAATCAGATACCATGGAGAGATATTGGCATTACAGAAGGGGGATATTCTAGGACATGAGGTATGTCTAGACCGTTCTGACTGGCATGAGGGCCTCGTTCATCGTGACCATGATATCTCAGTTCATGGGAAAGGTATTCAAAGTCGGGCCCAATGTCAAAAACCTTAAGCCTGGGCAACGAGTCGTTTCGTCATTCCAAATCTCATGTGGCAAGTGCGAATACTGTCAAGAAAACTTGTCTTCGTTCTGTGATCGAACGAACGCCTCTTCGTCAGCATTTTGAGCGCCTGCCAATGATTCGCTAATAACTCATTTTTGCCTTCAGACTCCAAAATTATATGTATGGCCAGCGTGATGCTGGTTTCTTCGGCTACTCCCATTTCACCGGTGGCTTTCCGGGAGGTCAGGCTGAATATGTTCGCGTACCGATAGGAGAGATCAACCTTTTACCTATTCCTGACAATGTTCCCGATGAAAAAGCTCTGTATCTCTCTGACGTCTTGCCGACTAGCTACCACACCGTGGTCGATACGGGCGTGAAGCCCGGTGACGTAGTAGGCATCTGGGTACTGAGTCTCATGTTCATCCTTCCCTCCGTCTCTGACATTCATATCCTAGGGCTTGGGACCTATAGGCCAATGCGCTGCGCGCTGGGCACTGCTCAAAGGAGCTTCAAGAGTGATTGGCATTGATCGAATCCACTCCCGTCTTCAATTCGCGGAAAGCAAAACTGGAATTGAGACGATCGATTTTAGCCAGTATCCCGACGTTACGAAACGAATTTATGAGCTTTGCCCAAGGGGTCTAGACGTTGCTCTGGATTGTGGTGAGGCATCTTGTCATTCATAGTGGTCTCTGTTCCGCACAGCTCAAGGATATGTCGATCGACATCAGGCACTTTCCATGAACCGAAAACATTGATGCATAAGATACAGAAGACCCTTATGCTAGAAACGGACGTGCCCGAAACAATTAATGAAATGATAGTCTCTGTACGCAAGATGGGGCGGTGTGGGTTGATCTCTGCGTATGCAGGCTTTGCGAATGCTGTCAATGTGGGTGCTTTGATGGAAAAGGGCGTGAGGTGAGTGTACTCTCACATCATCTTCCAGCCGTGTCTGGATGGAGTGCCGTTTGGGGCGCTTGTAGACGTTCTAGTCTATAACGCACAGACTGTGAATTGTTTCAGGGTAGGGTCACAGTGTGCTAGTCCGATGTGATTGGCCAAGGCTTGAGTTAACCAATCGTGAAAGGCGACCAGCGCCGTTTCCTTTTTCTTCTCTTTCCCTTTGATTATGTTGTATTGAACACGGTTTTCGAACCTTCTAGACTGATTGGGAATGGACAAGCACCCGTTCGAAAATATTGGGAAGAGATTTTGAATGATTATATTATTCCGGGAAAGTTTGATCCTACATTGTGAGTCCTATCTCAATTTTTTCTACCCACTATGTATATCGAGGATGTCTGACTTCTTGTCATTTTTTCTTCGCTTACTGATGACTTGGAACCATTCAGCATGATTACCCACCGCGTTCCAATTGAAGATTTGGCCAAGCTTTACCCCGCTTTCGACAATCGCATAGACGGTGTCGAAAAAGTCTTCATTGAAACACAATTCTCATCAGCTCCGAGTTCTGGATGTCCTCACACGACCCGAGTCGATGACTGGAATTCAATTTGAGCAGCTCGCTGCTTCCTCCTGCCGCGGTAATGTTCTTATTCAGAACAAGACGATGGCGCTCATCCTGCCCGCATACGTATTTGTGAGGCATGGTCTTGGCCAAGTATAGCATAGTATGATCATAATGTTTTTCTCTCTATAACAGTCGGGTCATGAATACAAACAATTGGATTGATCGCGATTGGCTGAAGTTGGACCGCTTCTGCTCGAACCTAACTTCCAGAAGCATCTCTCGTGATGTGCTTCAACAAAGGAAGACTAGAACTGTTCGTGATCACTGGAGTCGGAAGGATCACACTCCTTGGAGATACTGGATTTGAGCACTTCTTCACACACGCCGAACTATGCATGATACGAATGATATATACCCTATCTCATCGATCTTGTGCATTTTTGTCGAAGCCACATGTAACGACACGACAAACATCGTATACGGCGCTCAGCTAGGTCATTGAAAGATAAATTGAATCCCCGGAAGTGCAAGAGGTCTGTCCTGCTTGCGTATCCCTTATCTGTGACTGACAGGTTTTTGAATGAGATGTTCTGGGCTGGGATTGAAAGTTTGGAATGATTCGAAGATACCATGAACTTGAAAACGTTGTAAAACGCCGCTGACGTTTGGAGCTTGCTCATGGTTCACTTCAGGCTAGTACATAGTTCTCGGGAAAGGGAGTTTGAAAACTCTAGATATGTATAATGTACTTCAAGGTCATCTGCGTATCTGAAAACCATAACGGCGGTCCCAGCATCTCTCCCGGGACACATATACATGCATCCAAATCCGCAACGTACCGCCGGCTCGTACTCAGGACAAGTGATATGCAAGTACAGTCAGGAGGGAGCTTATCTTGCTGCAATGAGTCGGAAATGACTGTCGTTTTGACAAAGGCCCAAGGGTCCCTTTGCACTGGTGTACATCCCGCACAAAGAGACATTCAGAAACAAAAAGCCGTGTAAATTAAAGAAAATACCGGTGGATTGCGCACACACACCGTTGAAGTCTAGTTTGTACATCGATTATGTCGAATTTTGGAGCTTCATGTTTGGAATTCATACAAAACCAGAGAAGGAAGTCTATCCCTGGTCATCCCTGGATCTCAATTTGGAACCCTGGGCAAGCCACTGAAGCGCCAACAAAAATTTTAGTTTTAGGATCATGAAAGAAACTCACGAAATGGGATGATGACAGCACAATGTATGTTTCAAAGGGACATTCATGAAGCTAGTACAAAAATCATCCGCCTACCATAATGTGCGGCGAGTAATGAATCTCTGTCAATTTTCTTTCTCGAGTTCAGGTGACAAAGTCTGTAATGCTATAGCCTTGGGGGATTTTCAAAGCCAATTCAAAGGATGCTTGAGACGATCCAACATCCGTTGGTGGTCACCGGTGGTGAGAAGAACGTCGATGTTAGCTGTCAAACATTGGTGTCAGCTATGATTACTTACGGCGAGGCCTAGGCTATGACTGGCGCCTGGCTGAGTTGGGACCTGCAAGGGTCTGCCTGGACGGCGGAACAGAAATCCTGACCTCCGATTATCTGTCTGCCGCATCCACGCGGAGAATGACCTGTTTGGTAGGACTCGAGGTGGAAAAACGTCAGTGTCTTGAAGGAGTTACAATACTGATCACTGAACAGATTGCCTATCATGAAAGATCATCTGATTTCAGAAAGAACATCAAGATTGGCTAGGGACAAACGTGCAGATTGGGGTACATAGTTGGAAGTTGGGATTGACCAGTGGTCCATTGGTGTCCTTGCATCGACTATTCCAGTCTACGGAGGAGCCAGGTTTGCGGCCTTCGACATAGACTCAAAAGCTGTAGCCAATCCTCGGCAAGCTGAGGCGAAACCAGACATGACCCAGTCTCCAGACGAAAAACTTTTCTACATCCGGGATGCCATTTTTCACACCGCATTCTGCGGGTACCGGAAACTAACTTAAACCGTTCAGCATGAGGATGAGCATCAGTTTGAGGGAGCTCCGAGGGGGTTTAAACTGTGGTTGGGCTTTGCAAACGAAGGTTTGGTGTTGAGCTTCTGCGTAGCTGAAGAGTTTAGAGTCACGATATGACTGAAAGAAGAAAACAGACTCTTGAGTTTGTGGGAGAACATTGATGAAGGAAACCCAAGATCTTGGCTCTTCGACGCGTACCTCTTCATTTTCCCATGTGGCATGTGAATACCGATTACGGAGCGTTACGTTGATGACCGCGAGGACGAAGAAGTCCGCGTTTTCTCAGAAGATTTCCGACATCTTGCCGATTGTTTCATTGGTTAGAACATTGAACGCTATTTGCGTGCGTTAGAATAATATCATAGTTTCGAGCAACGTCCACGGTGTCTTCTTCATCCATCAGCTCTTCAGAGCCTCTCATTTCTTATTCTTCCTCGTCGGCTCAAGCACACACCTATGCTCAAGTGATTTTTTCTCTTGGCTTCAATCTCGTCTCCAGCACGACCGTGGGCTCCACTTGACTCTTTCTACTGCATATTCGCCTGGCTCACGACCAGGAACTGGCCCTCTACAACTAGTCCCATTCTGATTTCTAATTCCCCTAACGCCTATGGTCGCAAGTATCAATAGCAGCGACCTTTATTCCCCCTTTCAGCATCCTTCTATGATTGATGAGGGTCCACAGTCCAGCGAGGATGGCTCGGGCTTGCACTCACCTGTGTTTGGACAGAGTAATGATTGTGAGTTTCTTTTGCACCTATAGTATTTGTCGATGTTCTCATCTGCTTCCGCGTGTCAATAAAGTTCGGTACCAGGATCAACTTGACATTGAAGATGCCGCAGGCATACTACATTTTGACTACCCATCGTCCATGATCCAGCAACAACAACCGCCGTTGATTGATGCAGCACTAGTAACACCGAGCTCAAATGCACACCAGGTCGATTTCTCTACAGATTATTCCATCGCAGCTCGTAACCAGCTTGGTATTGAATATCATCCCCAATCTTCGGTGAATACTCGCGTGTCACAATTCTCTCCGGTTCCAGGAGGCGAATCCCTCGAGTTTGGGTATAATTCTTCAGAGCGACGGTCGTCTGGAAGACAACCTCATGACCCAATTGTTAGGCGTGCCATGGATGGTGATCAACCGCTGACACCCGTATCTCCTGTCGAACCTTTGGAATCTTCGACAGCGATTAGTGGAAATCGGTCTCGAGAACGCAGAGAAACATCGTCTGTTGTCATAGCGTGTCGTCAATGGTAAGATATTCTTTCATTAATCCTTTTTCAACAAATCAGCGAGGTCTGATGTTGATTTTTTTTCTACTTACAGTCGTAGCCGCAAGATACGATGTGACTCTGCTAGGCCCGTTTGTACCAATTGCCACCGACGAAAGAATGTCTGCGAGTATGATGCTGCGCCGAAACGAAGAGGCCCAGATAAACGTCCTGGGACTCGACGCAGATCGTGTAAAAAACGGCCTGCCGATGGATCTACTCCTCCGCCATCCAAACGAAAGAAAACGGACGGCGAAATACATAATCCAACAAACCGAACTACTTCATCCACAGATTTGAAAGCCAACATGTCAGAGAAGAAGGGTTCCCCATCGAGGGACAGGCGCGGACAGGGTTCTGTTGCAACTGCCTCTTACGAAGATGCTCCTCCGGGATTGCGCATATCAACCGATAATATAGTCATCAAGGTGATATTGCCAATTGGCATGTTACCCCATTCTTAATCTCGGTATACTCATGTGTTCTTAGAATGATCTAGGGCGAAGATATCCCTCTTCCATAGACTATGATGGGATACACTATAAATCTCCTTATCCTGGAACAATGGATATCAACGTCCTACGTCCTACTGAGAAGATGATCCACGAAAAATATCCCGCACCATCATCCCCTACAACGGAAACGGCACAACGCGAGTGGTGGATTCAATTTCTGTCCACTCATACGTGAGTTGTTCTTGATCTTATAGACTTCGCTTGCTTAGAAGACCTTCAGGATTGAGGATATCGCCGCCAATGCGGGCTACCTGTATGTCCTGTTTCACTCTTTCCACATACTTCTCCTTTGCTCACTCACTGGTAGGTTTTCAGATACGGGACATTGGCTTTCTTTTCTCAATCTAGATTACTTTCTTGAGACATTGTGGCATTCCGAGCGTCGTTTTACTATCAGACCGCCTTTGATACTGGCTATATCGGCCATGGCGACACTAATGAAATCGAGTCAAGCGGAATATGGTATGAAAGGCAGGGAACAAGCACTCATATATCGGGATCTTGCTCGTTCTGCCTTGGAGTCTTCGTGGGCCTCAGGATGGGTCGACCCTATGCTTGCAGAGGCCGCATTGGTGAGCACTTTCAATTGGCATAGCAATGACAATATCTCACCCCGGTTCCACAACGTTGGAATATTTTCAGATTCTGACTTTGTTCGAGACTTCTGTTCATCCCCAGTATAACCCTGACCGTATTTCGGAGTCTCTTGTGTTTCTTGACGACATTATCCGTCACCTGGGTCTGACCAGTATTGACGCTTCTGATCCGGACGTCTGTGTATATCCTCGGGGAGCTGTTCCCGTCATCATCACCTCTGGACCTGACGACCGCGAGCGCAAATGTACTTGTATACCTGTCGATGCCACCCATCCACCCGACCTTGTAACGTCTTGGTCGTATCCTCCGCCCTGGGATACTGCTTGGACTCCTGTACAGATTCGTGACGAAGAATGTCGGAGGGTATGTTGGTGCGCTGTCAGTCTTATCGCGAGCTACAACGCACAATGTGTCGCGTTTGATCGAAAGTGTCCGAACCTTTTCCTAAGTGACTGCAGTAATGCAAGTGCGATCGATCTATCTCCCTTGTTCCTTGGCTCACCTGCTGTTCCTCTAGTTCACTTTGCTGTTTCCCGGGGAAGTCGTAGATCGTGCCTCTCCAACCTATCGTTCCGTCGATTCTCAATCACCGAAAGAATCTGTCTGGGCGCTGTATTGTCGGAGCATGCTCCTTTGGAACTTTAGCAATCGACTTTGCGAAGAACTGGACTCCCCATCTGAAACGAATGCTGAGCTCGCGCAAGAATCGTGGAGCGAAAGTCAAGCTATTCAGGACTCACTTGAGATGCATATCTGCAATCTAGATACTGCACTTATGTACATGACGCGGGAGTACATATACAAGTTCGTATCCAATTTATTGTTGAAGAATACCGATCCTTATGTCTATGAACCTAGTACACGAATCAACCTCACTCAGGTGTTTCGCAGGTCTGTTCCAAATTCGAATCCTTCACGAGCATTTGACTCATCTCCATTTTTTGACAGTCTACAGGGTCTGACTACGAGGAGTCGGATCCTCAATCGACGTCAAGCCCAAGATTGGCGTGAGCATCGACTGCCTTTGTATTACCTGGATCTCATGCTGACTGGCATTGACAGTTTACTACCAAGATCAAGTCATCAAACGCGTGAAGATCAGCATCCAAGAAATAACAGATCCTCGAGGGCATCAGCTGACCAGACGACCTTTCCAAGCTACCTGGTTTTCCAACCAACTTTCTATGTAATGTCATATCTCCTTCCTCGAATATACATCGTGTGCTCACTTTTCTTTTCTCTTCATCCAGCTGCCTTATGCTATTCCACCACGACCAGTCTCTCATCCCCGCACTCGAGTTAGGCAAATCCATACTCGTTCCTATCGACGTCATGAATGCATTGTGGCCTTGTCCTCGTAAGTTGTCGTGAATGTGGACGCCTAGCAGATTTGGGCTGATTTGCCTTTGTTTAAATCAGTTCAACAACGCCATTGTGCAATTCTCCGCGAACAACTCACCAAAGCTTGCAATGCGGCGGGCATTGACCCACCTTCAGATCCCGAGTTTTCTATACCCCCTGCTCTCCAGTCCATGTAACACTACTCTCCCTTGACGTCGACTTGCTTCTACTATCTACTACCCCACTCCTAATCTTACTGGGATCTTATTGTCATCGTCGTTGTTTTCACTATACCGCATATTTCACTAGTCTATATGATATGCTTTATATTTCCTGTACTCGTAGAATTATTATCGATATCCTGGATCTGTATTCACGTCTTCTTCATTCATCATTGTATGCACGACAAGTCATTCCTTTTACAGTACTATTTGTTTTCCTCACTCTTTCACATCTGCGTAATTCAATCGTTGAGAATCCTTCATACAGCCAGCATGAGCCATGCAGTTTCTGGGCTGTCAGTCACCTTCCGAACTCCCTATGCAAAGCTTCATGAGTGTCCAATGATTGAACGAGATCGGTAGTCCTCTGCAAGATATCTCATCTCTTTCGCTCTCATTTATTCTTGTCCCGCACAGCAATGTTGAGACAAGTCCTCGTCCGCGGGTTTTTCAGCGTGTTATTCAAACGAGCTGGAGGGTTTCGAGCGGTAACGGCTGTCGTTGTTTGCGGTTTCTGGGACTTCAGAATAGAAATGATATCGATAGGCGAGATGACAGGAATATTCACTGCATTGATTCACCAGTATAACGGCAATATCTCAGTGTTGAATGGTTCCAGGAGCCTCAAAGGCTCTGCTATAGTTGCAGTGTCGTTTGGCAGATGGGACTGTGTATCGCGCAGCGAAAGACGGAACGTACCAGGCCACTGGCCAGGTTGATGCACGTATTTTAGCGCCCTGGCGCTTATATTAGAAGGATTGTAGTAAACAAGTACAAGTATACCCAAAGCAGTCCAATACCTGCCACCTCAAGGCCTCAGGCCTCAATGCTCACACAACGAGTAAGTTTGGCCCTATAAATCATCAGGTTGTAGTCTTGACACCATTTTAGTTCGAAAAACTTACAAATCCATACCTCCTCTGAGTTTTGATCTTCCTATCACTCATTAACTCCAGCCTATACTGTTCCGCCTCTTCTCTTGAAAACGTGCCCGCAAACGCATACTGCCGAATGATTTCCACAAGCTCCGGAGGCAGTTCTTTTCCGGTGCGTGCCATTGAAATGCTGGGAAGGAGAGCGCGAATCGTGGGCTCGTTTGTTTTGCGCCTCTGATTCGGAACTTCAGACGTCGTGAGGACGTTCATATCGCGGAGGCCAGTGAGGACAAATCCTGGTCGGAGAATCCAAGTTTCGTTTTGAACGCTGTCATCGACGAGGAAGAAACAGAGCTGTCATGGATGTCGAAGTCAGTGATAAACTACGTTCTCACGAACATCTGATAACATACAATTTTGCGCCTGGCCACGGCATTTCCAGCACTGGCCTTGTTCTTGACCAGCTCGACCTTGTGCTGAGCATGAGTGGAATAGGCGAATAATGAGTCAAACATAGGACCGATCCAATTGTATTCACGAACACATACCTGAAGCCAATTGGGAAACGAAATCATCCTCCCAGTAGTCTTTCCCATTCGAGAGTCAGAATTCGTCGTAGGTACAGTACCCCGGGCGATAAAAACTGGAATTTCGGTAGTAATCACTGGCCTTTCGTTGCCCTCATAATCCACTTCGGTCTCCCAATCACTAGGATAGTTGTACTCCTCGTCTTCTACTACCCTTTCTTCGTCCTCATCATTACCAGCATTAGCTTTGGATAATTCTATCAAGAAATCCTTTGAATGCATGAGATCAAAAGCAGACTTCCTGCTACAGCGAACCAACCTCATGCCGATAATGGGAATCCTCAACATTCGGAAAATCATTAGTAGGGTCACGGAATTTGCGAAAGCTGAGCCCTCGGTCCTCGATGGCTTCGTCGGTCTCATAGTAATAGATAACAGAGGCGACAATCCGTTCGTGAGGCTAATGAACATAGAGTGTTTGAAGGAAACCTTCCGAAAGAAGAACAACAACGACTT
Source organism: Lentinula raphanica (assembly GCA_027919835.1). Classification (NCBI taxonomy): domain Eukaryota; kingdom Fungi; phylum Basidiomycota; class Agaricomycetes; order Agaricales; family Omphalotaceae; genus Lentinula; species Lentinula raphanica. Next base: position 28,139 of record JANVFP010000049.1, read on the forward strand.
ACCATGCCTTCCATATGCCATGACCCTTCGTACTCCCGCCCAGGGGATAACGTGTAATTGGCAGCCTGTACGAGGAAAATCAGAAAAAGGATTCTGCGGATGGAAGTTTCTTCACATACTTTCACGATGACCTTCAACTCTTGGCCTTTGTATACCTCAGACGCCACAAATTCATCCCCGAGCTCATAAAAGTTCTCTTTCCTCATCTTCTCCTGGAGAATATCTTCCATCATTTTCTCTTTCTCCGCGTTCTCTTCGCGTTTCTGAGCGTCCCACGTTGAAGCACGACTAGCGAGAAAATCGGTCCACATCTCTCTGGTGAGCATGTATTCGTTCCCCGAGGCAAAATACCGGCGTTCCATCCATCGTCCGACTAGGAGAATCATTATCAGCTCTCGAGATACAAACAGTCCTTTTGGACTAACACACCTGACGGTGAAGTCTTGGGGCGGTACGCCTCGCTCGTTGGCATGGTCTTCTCGAAGTGTGGTAGAGAGAGCAAGAACATCTTTTCGATCACCCTGAATAGGCTAGGATATTGTTCCCTCGTACCTAGACCGTTGATGTAGGATTGGATCTGAACATCCGTCCCATCTGGAGAGACTTTGAATATCGAAGGGATCCAAGCAAAAGCAGATGCCATGTCGTTTTTGTCTAAGGTTCCGATCTCGGTTCGAAACTTGTTATCAACGTCAATTGGGGGAGCTTGACTCCAGGAAGAACGGAAGAAACGCCAGCGACATATGGATCTAATAACATCAGATATCTCTGCGATGAATGGGGTTGATGTAGAATGCTGGTCAAGTGAACGCACATAGTGAAGGGTGGATGAGGTCTTGTACCTAGGCAAACACAGCAATTGAGTGGAGCCAAGTACATGGACTGGATATCAACGCACCTTTCCAAAAGAATGTGGGTGGAAATCCTTCGGCTCATTTGCAGCCAAGGCATCCAATTCGCGTACCAGCTACGACAGAAATGGTATGATTCTAACGAAGAGGACGAGAAGACTCAGACCGACCTCTTGATGCACTGAATCTGGTACGAGACCGTCTGAAACGAAGACTCCCAATCCTTTCTCTCTGAGCTCAGGTTCATGAAGCGCGTATTTCGAGCCGCGAGCGTATTTGAGAGCATTCTTGAAGTCGTCATTAATATCGCCAACAGGCCTACGGTGCTTGCTACTGTCGCGTCCAGCATCTGATACGATTTCTTGATCGAACTTTCGTATTTGTGACCTACGTTGCAGTTCGCTAAGCGCATAAACAGTCACAGTGAGACCAACGAGACTGAGATGAAAGAGAACGACTTACTGAATCACCTCCGCCGCCTCTCCTTGTAGCATCGTGGAGTCTAACGGAAGAATCTCTGCCTCTTTAGCCCATCTGAGTACAAGTTCATCATCCCAAACTTTTCGCTCCCATTCATTCTTGTCCCGCACAGCGATGTAGAATTGAAGTAAATCCTCGTTCGTGGGTTTTCTGGACGTGCTAGACGTATTCATCGAAACAGATGAAGGGTTTCGAGAGCTCGTGGTCGTTTGCGGAGTTTGGGACATGAGAGTAGAGTAGGAATGATATCGATAGGATCCTGTGACATGCGATTAGTTCACTTGAGATGACAGGAATTTCATTCGATATTACCGAGGTAACGGCAGCGCTCTATGTGCCTCAAGGCTCTGTCATGACTTTGCTGCAGACCGACATCAGCAGCAGCAGTGAGTTGCCTGAGAAAAATGGGTGCACCTGATATGTCCAATTGATGGCATGTATATAAGCATCTGATGTACCTATCAAGCGCTTATATATAAGTCACTTTTGCTCGTGCCTGGCAAACCGATGCTTTTCAGACCTCACTTACTGAAAACCTAAGTAATAACTGAGTGAATATAGATCCAACTCCCTACAGTTCAGGTGCAAACTGAAGGCAGCATTGTGCTTTACATGGTGTATAAGTCATGAGGCTTGAAAAGGGTAGATACTCAGTTGATCAACATATCTGTTTCTCCATGGTACAAGGAGGAGGTTATGAGCATAGCTCAGTGAGTCTCTAGCCATTTTGTCTGACTATTAATGCATCTAAAAGTGCTCATTGACTACTTGTAGCTGTGCAAGCTACAGGTCAGCCAATGTTTTCGCTGTGGAGATACAGCTTACTTACTCTAAGAGGTACAAGGAGGTGAAGGTGGTCATAACTTGGTCAGTTTTTTACCGTTTTCTTTCATTCATTGTGCGTTATGAAGCCCTGTATAGGTGTATTTGAATATAGAAGGCGCGAGGCGGCGAACATTCCCGTTACTGAATGACAGACACATCTTGCTCCACAGGTACAACGAGGCGAAGGTGGTCATAGCATAACGAGTTCTTGACCGTTTTCCTTCGTCTATGGCGCGTTAGGAAGCTCTTAACAGGTGAATTTTACTATGCAAGGCGTGAGACAGCAAACATTCCCATTACTGAATAGCACACACATCTTGCTCCACAGGTACAACGAGGTAAGGTGGTCATAATGCAATGAGTTCTTGACCGTTTTCTATCGCCTGTTGCGCGTTAGGAAGCCCTTGATGAGCTTACTTGACTATCCTAGACGCGAGCCGGCAAACATCTCCGTCACTGAATGACAGACACATCCTGTTTCCCAGGTACAAGGAAGTGGAGGTGGTCATAGCATGACGAATTTTTGACCATTTTCTATCGTCTGTTGCGCGTTAGGAAGCGCTAGGTGAGTAGTACTGACTGTGTAAATCGCACGGCGGTACATCGCTTCGTTGCCAAATGACAGGTACTTCTTGTCCAACAGGTACAAGGAAGCAAGAATGGTCATAACTTTTTGAGATCTTGACTGTTTTCTTTCATCCATTGCGTATTAGAGAGCCTTCATTCATCAACATTAAATGTGCAAACTGCAAGGCAGTGCATGGCTCCATTATTGAATGCCATCCAGAGGTACATAAATGTCTTGGACTCTGAAAATAAAAATCATATTTTGTCTGTTGAATAACCAGTGTTATACTCATTGAGCCCCCTTCATTTTCAATCAGTACATGAGTATAGCTGACGGCTCCATGCCTATAAAATTTCTAGGCAGAGGGAGAAGATACTGATGAGTTATTTCTGAGGAAGCGGTTAAGGACAATCTTGAAAACATGATTTGAAAGTCAAATCAATTTCCCTATATGAAAGTTACCTATCTTCCTGTCTTTCCTCCGCTGCTTCAAATTCCTCCAACACATTTCTGAGAAAGGACCCTTCAAATATCCTCCTAAGTGTATTCAGAGAATATGACAGTCAAGTGTTCACAAATCACAGCCAAGGAGCACCAGTTATTGCTATTTTTGTGTACTTGTACCTGTTATACTAAGTCTGTCTGTCATTCAATGATGGAGCCATGCACTGCCTCGCAGTCTGTACACTTGATACACGCTCCTGTAAGCTCTTTGACGCGCAACGGAGAACGGAAAACGGACAAGATCTCAAAAAGTTATGACCATTCTTGCTTCCTTGTACCTGTTGGACAAGAAGTATCTGTCATTTGGCAACGAAGCGATGTACCGCCGTGCGATTTACACAGTCAGTACTACTCACCTAGCGCTTCCTAACGCGCAACAGACGATAGAAAACGGTCAAAAATTCGTCATGCTATGACCACCTCCACTTCCTTGTACCTGGGAAACAGGATGTGTCTGTCATTCAGTGACGGAGATGTTTGCCGGCTCGCGTCTAAGATAGTCAAGTAAGCTCATCAAGGGCTTCCTAACGCGCAACAGGCGATAGAAAACGGTCAAGAACTCATTGCATTATGACCACCTTACCTCGTTGTACCTGTGGAGCAAGATGTGTGTGCTATTCAGTAATGGGAATGTTTGCTGTCTCACGCCTTGCATAGTGAAATTCACCTGTTAAGAGCTTCCTAACGCGCCATAGACGAAGGAAAACGGTCAAGAACTCGTTATGCTATGACCACCTTCGCCTCGTTGTACCTGTGGAGCAAGATGTGTCTGTCATTCAGTAACGGGAATGTTCGCCGCCTCGCGCCTTCTATATTCAAATACACCTATACAGGGCTTCATAACGCACAATGAATGAAAGAAAACGGTAAAAAACTGACCAAGTTATGACCACCTTCACTTCCTTGTACCTCTTAGAGTAAGTAAGCTGTATCTCCACAGCAAAAACATTGGCTGACCTGTAGTTTGCACAGCTAAAAGTAGTCAATGAGCACTCTTAGATGCATTAATTGTCAGACAAAATGGCTAGAGACTCACTGAGCTATGCTCATAACCTCCTCCTTGTACCATGGAGAAACAGATATGTTGATCAACTGAGTATCTACCCTTTTCAAGCCTCATGACTTATACACCATGTAAAGCACAATGCTGCCTTCAGTTTGCACCTGAACTGTAGGGAGTTGGATCTATATTCACTCAGTTATTACTTAGGTTTTCAGTAAGTGAGGTCTGAAAAGCATCGGTTTGCCAGGCACGAGCAAAAGTGACTTATATATAAGCGCTTGATAGGTACATCAGATGCTTATATACATGCCATCAATTGGACATATCAGGTGGAAAAATGAGCTGTTGAAACTTGAGTGTACCAGTATAACTGTGTACGTCGTACAAGCTCAAGGGGAGAGAATGCACATGATCAACGTTAGCGCCCAGGCGCTTAAATTCCCAACTTGCCTCAACCGAAGAATTCCTTTTCCCTCTTTCCCTCTTGATTCTCATCTTTCGACGAGCTACATAACCCAACGTGTACCTCATCAGACACCCTCGAACTCATTCTGATTTCTCGGCTTTGACCGAACCCTCTCGTCACAATCTCTACTCCGGAATCGACTCCAATTTATACGGTCTGCTATGTCCAGTAGTGCGCGATACTACGCTTACTATGGTCCATGGTACAGTGCAATATCATAAAACAAAACCAACGGCAAATACCGACAGCTATATGGGACTATCTCACTCCAACTGACCTCGAGTGCGCTTCTGTGATCTGTCTTGAATTCGAAATGGGCAAAAATACTGATCAATATTACAGCCTCAACACGCGCAGCATCCTCGTGCAATATCATCTGCCTCGAATAAGTCCTCAAAGCTGTATTTATCAGACATCGATATCAATTGCCTCAAGGCTGAAGGTTGCTAAAGGGTTCTCCTGGCGTACAACCATTGATCCGAAAGCAATGCCTATCGATGCATGTCCGGCCTCGTTCCCAGGGGCTGGTTGACCAACGTGCTCGGGATTCGGGATGAAACTGCTTGATAACAATGCTCATCATGATCACAAAGTATAAACCTTCTCCTAAATATCGCAGTCATTTTTCATTCTTTCTTCCTTCCTCCTCCCTCGTTCCGAATTCGCCACGTCTACTATTATTTCCCTCATCATGACAACCTACGGACTCCCATACTTTCTCGAGGACAAGACAGGCAGACTTAGCGGATCAGACTTTATTGACATCCACGATCGTCTACGGTTGACCTACCGACGATCTACCGACAGAAATTCTTCGCACACGGCCTACATGATCTATAACACCAGCTCACATATCTCACATCCCGCCTTCATGCAGGCTCTTGTCGCTTTGGACTTCGGACCAGGCCATGCTCTAGGAACCGTGTCGTTCTCCTCGAAAACGTGCCTGCCAATGAAGAAGTACCTCGTGAAGACGGCGAGTAACAGCAGGTCGGTTCTTCTCGTGTTTCGATCGTTTGTTGAGAAGATCCCAATCACATTTCTCCAGAACATACAGGTTCATCGCCTCTGATTCCCAAGAGTACTTTTGGAGTTGGCGTTCACAGGCGAACCAAGAATGGACCGTCAGTCCTTTCTTCCCTCATCATCCATGATGATGCCCAACGTCGTTTCTGTAGTGCACAAACAAGAGCGGCTACCTCACGGCATACTACAGTCTTAAAACTCCAGGGGAACCTCAATACGAAGGGTCTTCCGGCTGTTCTTTGACGATCGAGGAGTCGTTTGGCCATCTGGCTCCGGGTAAGTCGTGGTTTAAAACTACGGTCAGTCATCAGCTCATCGTGTTCATAGAAATCCTCGCTTCTCTGATGATTTTGCGACATATATCGGAATACAATCTGTGAAATCCGACCGGATGTTCTAATACTACTAGCATCGACGTACACCTCGTGTGCGAGACTCGTCCTTCTGCCAGTTAACGCAATTCTCGTTCTTCCATGAGTCTTAAGCCCAATCCATTTGTATAGTACGCAATTGCTCACCTGTATCATAGTTGTTCTTTTCGTTATATGTACATACATACTTTTTCAGTGTAGTTCAAGTATTTCTAACCTCAACGGTGATAATCATCTATAATCATTCGGGTACTCCCGCCAGGCTATACGTCATGGTTATTCTACTTGCCGACCAACAGACTACAGTCACCGACGCCGAAACACTCCTTTACATACCTCCTAATTTCTAAAGCAACCTCTTCAAGCGAAAGGCCTTCAAGGTGGCCCCGAGTGTACTACACAGTTGCAAGTGAAAACACATACAGCTAGTTCCCGTTCTACGAGTACGTATACTACAACTGCAAGTAAATCCCGCATCACAAAAACTCAACAAAGAGTTAAACATCGCAGCGCCCTTACGCCTCCTTGAGCGCCCAAGACTCCAATGTACGGCGAAAAGAGACCGATTCAGTACTCGGGCAGTGGCTAATTGGCAAGCAGCACGCACATGCACATTGCACAGGTCATGCTTAGGACTCAGGAGGTCATGGAGGCGAGTACGAGCCTGTAGGAGCGAGTAAAAGTCGGCTCTCCTTCGCTTGCGACGTGCGTAGGCAGGCGTAGGCTTGCGTGTTCCGACAATTATTGGACTAGCGCCTCCATCGGAACAGGTTGCTTGGATTCCAAATATCAACCATTAATCTCTGCATCATCTAAACTGTGTCATTCTTCCAGTATTTTAGCCGTCTCTTTGCTTTCGTTGCTTGCAGCTTCAGGGAGGATCAAATTTTCGTGGACGCTACTACTTCAGGAGGTTCGGATAAGACCCAACTAGGTTCAGTCTTGGACCCTCCTAAACCCTCCTAAACCCATAAATCGTTGCTCCAACAAACCTAGTATGTACATAATCAAAGCCACAAACAACTTCCGTTAATAACTCGACATTCACCGCCTCCAGGTTCCCCACTTTTCAGGATTGGCCGTGTTTCAGAACTAGGGTCGACCCTATAAGAGGATTTAAACGAACTGACCAACCGCCCCAAGTTCCCCACTAGCGATGGCCCCCCTCCCAAGTACTCTCCGGCGCCTTGTCGCGATTCTTGGCCTCGTACACCTCTTCAGCACGGTCTCTGCAGATCTCGACAGCAACTTGACCGGTGCTGGAGTTCGTTCTGTTTTCCCTGGAGACAGTGATTATGCATCTGCCAGTGCTGCCTGTGAGCTCATCAATCATCCATCCATCAACTTCTCACTCAAATAGCCTTCTCGTTGCAGTCAATCTCCGATTCACCCTCGACCCAGCAGCAGTAGCGTATCCGACCACGCCACAGGAAGTGTCTTCCGTTATCCAAGCTGGGATCGACAATAATCTTAACGTCGTCGCTCGAGGCGGTGGTGTACGTGTTTGTTACTCTATGATACCGTCTCTCTAACTCCCTTCCAGCATAGCTATGTAGCCAACGGTCTAGGAGGCAAGAATGGGTCCTTGGTAATCGACATGAGTAGTATGAAGGCCATCTCCATCAACTCTTCCACAAATACGGCCATCATCGAGACAGGAAACAGACTTGGCGATGTAGCATTGGCGTTGAACAATGCGGGACGCGCGATGCCTCATGGGACTTGCTCTTATGTAGGGATAGGTGGACACTCAGGTGAGCAAAAACTCTTTAGAGTTCATTCCGACGAACGTTCAAGTCTGCGCCGCATCACAGCTTTCGGGGGCTATGGCTTCACTTCCAGGCAATGGGGTCTCGCTCTCGATCCTATCTTTGCTATCAACGCCGTTCTCGCGAATGGAACGATAGTTCGAGCAACGGAGGACTCCTACCCTGACCTCTTCTGGGTAAGCACGAAGGTTATCATGCATTTAGACCAAAATTGACGCCGATTGGATGAACAAACTTTAGGCTCTCAAAGGTGCCGCTCCCTCTTTCGCAATCACCACCTCTATCGAAGTCAACACCTACCCTGCCCCTTCGTATGCCATCGTTATGGAATACTCCTGGTCCAACATGGACTTTTCCACCGCTGGGCAGGCGATGTATTCCTTCCAGAACTTCTCCCTTTCCGGTCCTGCCTCGCCCTTCGCCGGCGAACTAGTGATATCCAAAGGCTCACAGGCAGGCCAAGTCACATTTGCATTCACAGGGGCCTGGTACGGCGATGAGGGTTCAGCTGTGTCGACCCTCCAGCCATGGCTTGACACGATGCCTACACCCACTTCGTCCCAATTGGTCGGCAACGGGTCTTATATCGATACCGTCGCTCAGCTCTCGGGGTCGAGTCTGGATACGTCTCAAGCACCGGATTCATCGGATACCTTTTATGCAAAGTCGTTGATGACGCCTGAGGATGATCCCATGAGTCTCGAAGCTTGCACTGCGTTTATGAAGTATCTTGCGAACGAAGGATTCTCTTCGGATACCGTGAGTTTCTGACTTGCGGTTCCGCCTTGGCATTTACTGATATATATTAATCTCACTCTTAGAATTGGTTCGTCGAAGTTGAACTTTACGGTGGCCCCAACTCGAAGATACTCGAAATTCCGAATAACGCTACCGCGTTCTCGCGTCGAGATACCCTATTCACTTTCCAACTCTATGCTTCCTCGTCTAATTCATTGCCACCATACCCTGAAGACGGCTACTCCTTCGTGGACGGTATGGTCGATAGCGTCACCTCGAACATGCCTTCGAGTTGGAATTACGGGGCGTACACAAACTACATCGATGATCAGCTGGAAAATTGTACGTTCGCTTAAACATTGCCCGAAACTTTCTAATTGCTCATCTCATGATTGACGATTATTATGTAGGGCAAACTCTCTATTTCAACGGAAACTACCCCAAACTTCAATCTCTCAAAGATCAATTCGATCCTAATAACATCTTCATGTTCCCGACTTCTATTGCAGAATGAATTTCGTACATTTGATATTCTATAGTGCTTGATTTTGGACGTTGATTGGACTGCTCTTTACTCATCCACCACACTGGAATACACATATTTATGATACACATGGACATACAACCAGTAACTAATCCATCACAATACCGAGGCTAGTGCTTATGACCAAAGACATTTTGGAGAACCCAGTTATAGTGCGTTTCCTCTTCGGAACCGACCATGATTAAACCGCGAGCACCAGTTCCTTCCCTTTCCAACATCACCTCCAGATAAGGTTTGTAAGTGGATAACATGTGCTGTGCTACCGATGCAAAATTGGGCCCAATAACCTCAGCACGCGTCATCAAGTGGTGCAACAAATCGTACAAATACAGCACGTCGATTTCCGCGGTAGACACCTCGGCCAATACCGTGTGTATGCTGTCCCAGAAATGTTGAAAATAATGATCTGAAACGTGGAACTCTGCCAGAAGGATGCCCCCCTTATCAGATGGATCAAAGTGCTGAATCTTCGTCCAGTATCTGTTGTATCTGGCAGTAGTAGCCTTAGCGGGTTCAGTGCCATAAAGTTGTCTGTCGAGGTATTTGTCGAACTTGCCAGTATGGGCATTGAGCTTGCTACTGTAGATATCCAAGAGCCAAACCTCTTCTGGTGCATGAATCAACGCTGGCAGAACGTCCAACCCGCCAGCGCTCTCTTGAATAACTTTTTTACCATCAAAATGTTCGACAGCGTCAGAATGATATTGGATGCGAAGTAAATCAAAGGTAATCCAAGTTGTCGAAGTTGCAGCTTTCGAAATGATCAGACAAACGACAAAAACAGTCAAGAATGTCAACAACTTACCGCTCGACAGCAGGGGATGCGCTGTGGCAGTCAACGTTGACAGGATTGGGAACGACAGGATGATGGAGAGAGTGCGCATTGAAGTTGAGGTTACCTGATAGAGCCACAGTAAGCAATCGGAGGATTCTATGCGAATGCGTTGATATGCGAAAGGAAACGTACAGGGAAAATGAGGGAAAATGGAAGTTTTTGAGATCCGGATACTCGCAAATCTTAGATGGGCGTAGGACGAGTGACAGTGATAGAGGAAAGTGGTGCTGAAGAGAATTCATACATAAGTCACAACGATACATGATATGAGGGTACCATGTAACTTACCAGAAGCAAGACGGATTTGGCCAGCAAATCCACTTTGATACGCAATGAAAGCGATAATCAGTACAGGGTAGTGGGACTAGAGTAATTCATCAATAGTCAACGTGGATTCCGCAATGCGTAGGTGGTGACGATCATCATTGACATACCAGAACTTGAATATAACCAGCAACGAGTCCACTATATGTGACTGCCTTCAAGAAGTAACGGTGCTAAGATAGAAACATGATTGTAGTGAGACAAGAGCATTCTAAGTGGGGAGTCATTCCAACCTATACGATGTTCAAGAGCAGGATGTAGGCGGGGGGTATGACTGAACTTCAAAAACGGGTCAACGGCTGCTCCTTATATGTAATGTTCACTGAAAGAAAGCGATGCATCATGCAGCCGAGGGATTATGATTGAAGTTCGGACATCAGCGAAGCTCCTTCGGATCCAGTGGCATTCACCAGATGGCAGACTGCCACTGTTTAAAAGATTAACCAAGGTTCCGGTTGCTATCGATGAGCATCAGATATAACAAAGCTTGAGCTTGAAGTAGGAAGGAGGCGAATGAGGGTAGATGAGCAAACACTACTCACCTATTCACGTTCGAATTCTATCCTAGAGTCCTATCTCAAAAAACGAAGAGGAACTGAATTAGGTAGTTGTGCCCGCCTCGTCTGAGTACTCTGAATGATACACCCCCCGACGCATCATCCAATGCACTCAGCCGGCTTCGCTCGTATATATGCAACGTCTCCACTTGGCGGGTTGACAAAGCCAGCTGCGCTATTGCATCCTAATGGGTAGATTAGCCTACCCCGTGCCTTCACGCATTCTCTTTCGAGGTGCTGACCACATGCAGACAACCAAGGGAGCAAGGCCTTACTCGTCTTGGTCGTCCTTGCTACCAGGGACGGTTTCTCTTCGTTGTCATACTAATGGCTTGAGAAGGCAGTCATAATTTCAGTTTTGATTCAACTTAACGTAAGTGCGTTGTTGAACATTGATGTTAGGTCTGAGTTTGCCCTCAGTCAGGAGTAATGGTGTATCATCATCTATCATGCCTCGTACTTTAGCCTCCTTTTTCATGGAATCTGAACCGCCGTAAAAGCGAGTTATCGTCGAACCTGTGCTCTGTAGTATCCTTTGACCAACGCGCGATATGTTCAAAAGAATTCGAGCGATTCCGAGGATTTGATGTATTCGAAACAGCGTCAATTGTTACCGGGTCAAAGCGAACTATGGATAAAAATCGCTCAGCTTCATACAATGACTGCACCGACGGTCCACAGCGTAAATCGTACAAGTAGATCAATGACCATACATCCTTACTACACATCACCTTCCCTCATTTGGCGATTTCAAGACGAACCATCAGTTATCACAGCACACCTTCCATTCGCATCATCTGGCAATCCTGTTGTAGTCATGACCTCCGGGTATTCCAACGACGCTATCTGCATCGAATCATCATCATATGTAGGCCAGACCCATTTCGTATCCTGGAGCAGTTGGACAGTGCTTTGATAAGCAGGTCCCCGAGCTACGAGGTCTTCGATATCTGGGTTCGGATCTCCCGTTCGGGCAAACGCTGTCCACATATCCTGGACAAGATTCGTGTATGAGATGTCGGTTGAGATGCGTACATGTTGATCGAAGATATAGTATGTTCCAAAGACCTTTATCAAATTTGTATTAGCGTCATGAGCCACAGAAACGAGAGGAAAAATGGATTTCTCACCTCATACAGGTCACCGGAATGGCAACGATAATAGGGCTGAGGATCTCCTATGGGAAACGTGCAGAGGTCGTAGAAGTCGTAGTAAGAAAGCCCATAAGCGTGCTGCATGGAATAAACATATCTGCGAACGAATCAACAAACATGAAAGAGACGCAATAACGAGAGAAACTGACAACGCAGGGAATGCAGCAGATTTCGAAGCAATTGTTATCATGCTTTCCGCGGGACAAGTTAGGAGATAATCCGTATAGGCGTCGATGGTCGCATTATCTGCCATAAAACCCGATGACAAGCCGGAGGTGCGCAGAAAGAGGATGGAAAATCAGATCGCATACGCAGAAGAGAACATTTGTCTAATCTCACAAACATCGAAATCATCGCTGATCGTCCAAAGACCCGATTCTAGCACGTCCTCGGCCAGGGTAGCGCCCACTGCGTTAGTCAAAGATTGGTTGAAGTCGGTGGCATTCGGCAGTATAGAAGTGCCCAGCAAACTGCGTCCAGAAAGATCGTGTTATCATCAACACTATGAAGAACATGAAGAATGTTAGCTGAACGTACGACTGTCCTTCCTCAGGCATGAACCCAACCAGAAACGGTACACTGTTCACCGCATCTGCCCCCAATGCCATCTGGTCGAGAGTGGAGTTTACGGCGTATACACCATCTAAGACGGTGAGCCAAGACTGAGCGTAATTGGTGATGTTCAGCAGAGTGCTAGCGGGTAGAGCCTGCAAGCATTGCAACAACTCTGTACCCGATTGTTGAAGGTCACATAGAGGGGAAAGATAAGGCTCTGGGGGTGGTTTTATGAGACATGCATGAAAGTACCCAAACGCAAGTTCAAATCACCCACCAATTGCTTCGTACACGTTCTCTCCAGTTGTTGATGCACCCGAGCCACCAGACTGAGATATGGCGGCGTGGAACAGTCCGGCAGCTTTCGGACTTTTGAGCAAGTCTACGACAGACGATCCTCCAGCCGACTGTCCAAAGATCATCACCTTTTCCGGGTCACCACCAAAGTCTGCTATATGGTCCTTGACCCAGCCGAGAGCGGCGATTTTATCGGCCAAGGCGTAGTTCCCTAGAATGGTGGAGTCGTTCAGACCCAGGAAGCCAAAGATGTTGACTCGGTAGTTGATTGTGACGACGACGACATCGCTTCGAGAGACGAGTGGACCTCCATCGAAGGTTTCATCGGAGCCCATTCCGTTTACGTTACCACCGCCGTGGATCCAGAAGAGGACAGGTCTGAGTGGTGTAGGTTGAGACAACGTAGATGGGAGGTACGAGGTGTATATATTGAGGAACAGGCTTTTGAGGTTCGTTAGCATGTACGGTGTGGTACTCTCTCAATTGATCCTTACCAGTCTTCACTGAGCCCCCATGGGTTCAGGCCATAACTATTATTCTGGAAGTATCCATATTGGAGACATGCCGGTTGGACTATCATGAATGGACGAACTTGAGTGCGTTGATCCACTTGAGAAGTCGAGGAAACTTACATCCTGTAGCGTTCACATAGGTTCCATTCCATGGTTCGGGGTAACGAAAACGTAGGGAGCCTGTAGGAGACGAAGCGTATGGGACACCCATGAAGCGAAAGGTCAAATGATCTCGAACACTGATATCCGCGATTAGTATATGTTAGCGAAGCAAGAAGATAGCGCCATACCCTGTCAACACAATATCACTTGAAGTAACGTTCGTCTTGGGTAAGGATGTAAAATCTGTGTCGACTTTGGAGGTGAGAGGCGCCGAGTTCGAGCAAAGGAAAGCAAGCTTTTGCGAGCCATCGCCAGTCGATGTGGAGAATCTGGACTTGAAGGGTGCATACGCCGCACCCTTGCCACTGTCATTAAGGCCCACCCAAATCTTCGTATGGTCGTTGAATACGCCCTGATATTTGAGATAAGATAACTTGTGCTGAATGCTGCATAGAGAACTCGACCTTAGATCTGACCGGGCTACACCGGGAAGAAAACGTACTCTGGTAAATTTCCACTATTGTACAGCGTCTCGCCAAAGTCTTGACATACTTGGGAAGCAGCGTCGAGTGTTTCGGGTTCGTAGAATAAAAGTGCACTCGTCCGATTATTCAACGCCTACGATGACCTTAGTGAGTTCGAACAATCGTTGACAAGTTTTCGGTAAACCAAGCAGACCTCCCAATTTCCATCGTTCTCGAATAGAAGCGTAACTGGCTTCTGAGAGATGGCTTGATGAGCATTCGCGAGTGCGAGAAACCCGCTGAGGTACAGGGTGATTAGAAACACGCCGATGGGTGTCATGGCTTCTCTAAGATATCGCAGGCATCCTCTAGCGACTTTTTATACGGGTGAAATGTATCACGCGATTCGCAGAGGAGGTCCAATCGAAGTCCACAAGACCGAGCGGTCCTCAGGAGAAGGATTGAAGAGACCGGCAGATTTGAAATTCGAGGAATGTTCACAAGACCTTGAAGGAAGGGACGATGAATCATGAAAGGTTCACCCGATATGAACGTCATGAAGTTTGAACGCAATGAAAGAGGGATTAGGGAGTTGGCAGATATTTTGTCGTCGAGTCATCGTCTCAAGAAACAAGAAGGGCGCAGGAGAACAATCCAGTGGTCCATGTTTGAGCTTGAAGTTGGTTAGTCGATGCGAGTTGGAGTTCAGAATGAGGTCCTGGTTTGAACTCCCCTCCGAGCTCCGGCCATCATGTGAGCAATTTCGGCATCCTCATCCGCCATTGATTTCCAATCGGGTTATACCTCTCCCGTCGCCCGAGTCCCGGTCAGGCCCAGCTGATTTGAACTCCGCCAAGTCAAGAGATTCGTCTCTTCCTGCTCTGAACGCATCACAGGAGATCGTATGTTAGTCGAACATTGACTTGTTCAATCTCTGGTCCACCTCAATGAAAATCGAACGAACACTTGAATGCTTGGGACCGCCTTTATCATTCAATAAAGTATATCATCAAACAACACAAGTAGCTTTCTCACTTTCTCTAGGCCGTTCCCCGTTGTATCATACATCGACTGCTTCAAATCCTCCAAAAGAAAACCCTGTTCAAAATCATTCGCTTCTCTTTCTGCCAAACTCTGAACATCGATGCTCCGCAAGCTCACGAATCCGTTGAAGGATTCTTTGTTGTTCTCGTCGTTCGTTTCGTGTATCTTTGCATTTGACTGACCAAAATTAGGAACAACGTCCTCATCCCCGTCGGTGAAAGTCGAGCACAAGCTCAAGAAGGACATAGACGGGAGACGAGGAATTTTGTCCGGTATGATTGTCGTCCAGATCGACCGAGTGATCTATTTTGAGATATATTCGTTAGTGACAGATTGAGTAGGATTTTCGAGACGAGACGTAGAGGAAAAGGTGGATTGAACAGTATTTTGCGAGGAGAATTCAGGAAGGAGGAAAAACGCACTTGGACAGCGGGACTAACGACAGCCTTCCAGGCATTCAAGCTCCATTCTCGAGAGATATCGGATATCCCCGTGAGTTCGTACGGAGATCCACGCTGAAGCTGAAGCGTATCCTTAAGCTTGAGTCAATATCGTGATGTCAAGTTCACGGAAGAAGCATGAAGGAGACCAAAGAGAGGAATCATGATTCCTTGGATGAATGATTTGAAAGAAACTCACCACGAAGCTAGATACCATCTCCTCCTCTTTTTCGCCTACTTCCTCTTTGACTCCCTCAAGTTCGTCACCCATCGAACCATCTTCCAAGTTGTCATCCCTGTCAGGTTTTCATCAGCATCGAAGCAAGTCATAAGATAACTTTGTACAAGTAGATGGATAGGAGGAGCTTAGGAAAAAATAGTCTCGACAGATGATCATCCAACACGTACCAAAATAGCGACCTCGGGAAGGCCCCCCTCTGCCCCAAAACAGGATCCAGGCCGCTACGTCGTTCTGCTGGACTCGCTCGAAGAGGGACTGCCATCACCCCAAATCCATAACTCGAGGCAGACATATCGAGCGAGGAGATCGTGAAGGAACTGGAAAGCATAGTCAAGAATATGAGAGCAACCGTGCCCAAAGACCATGAGTTTCCACTAGATCGTGAGCTACACCGTCCAAACATCTTCACGATCTAAGCCGATGAGAGGAGAGGCTGTATATAACTGAAACGACCGTCAGAAGGAAGATGACAGGGAAAGAGAGGGGACTTGCTCGTACATGGTCCTATATATGATACAATCAGTATACCCACGGACATACATAGGCATTGACATTCATATGCCCATAATCCGACTAATGAATTGGCACAGAGCAAAAAATATAGTATATAGGCACGCGGAGTGTTGAGCAGGTAAGCACCAGTCATTCTTCGATGGTTGTGCCCCCGCATCTCTATATCCAAAGTGTTCATTTCAGTAAGGAAATTACAGAGCATGTGAGCTCTTTGCTTGCCTCGGTACTCGTGAGTGAGTCGTATCCTCAGTTGAATCATGATGTTCCTCTTCTGTACTTGTCCATTCTATTGCCTTCTGCCGTTCGATGCCATTTGATACATCAGTAGTAGAACCAACTCGGCACTCGGGCTTTCATCCGAAGCTGTGGACTATCTCGTGAGCGAAACAAGAAAAAGGATGAACAGACGGGGCTCACCATATCCTTTGATCCTTGGAGGCTGAGTATGTATTTACGTCTTGAGTCTTTCATCTCACTATCTCTGACCTGAATCCTGCCCTGATCACAACATCTCCTTGCACCCTAAAACCTGGAGTTTGGCGACCTGGCTCGGAGTTAACCCTCGAAACTTGAAAATTGTAGAGATCGATGGGTTACTAGAGAAACATGATGCTCAGATCAACGTGAGTACGCAGGTTTCGAGACATACTGGGATTCAGAGTAATGTTCTTGACCAGATTGATCAAGATATATCCCGGGCAAAGATACTCTGTAATGTATAGGTGAGAACGCCAGGCAAAAAAAACGTCGTTCAGGATCACAGACCTATGATGCCGGGAACGTCGTTTCAGAACAAATACAAGTGACCAAATGGTGCATAGGAAGCTTACATTCGCTTCGACATTCATACGGCAAGATGAAGTATGAGGCGCACGAGAACGATACTTTGGGTTAGGAATCTTTGGGAATATATCTGATCAGCTGGCCCATTTGCCGGACTCTGGTCGAGCTGAGTTACGATCTGTTACGAACAGCTTTCTCGTGAAGTGGAGAGATACGCCACCGGGATGTCAGGATGATAATGGCGACTAGCTGCCCCAGGTGCCAGTGCATCGTACGTTGTATGTAAGGGGAGTTGGCCCTGCCGTTCTAGAATGATATCAGGCTCAGAATAGCATAAGGTTGCAACGATAACACGACATCACACCTTCTCCGTGAGCCGACCAGTGTTTCCCCCTGCCTCCTTGCCAGTGGATCAAACTCGGTACTTCCGTGTATCATGACTCTCGAGATTCGAATGCTCCGCTATGATATTGAGGATGCAGCTCAGCGGAAAACCTTCTGTAATTTGCACCGAAAAGACAAGCGTGCCGTTGTGGTCAAAACCTAGTGAGAGGCATCTTTTGGCTATAGATCTGTCATGATATGTACATCAACCATCTATGTTCGCGAGGTAGATTCTACACCCACAAATCTCTCAACTCGCCACAAGATATGATTGAAAAGCGACTTCTCACCAAATCCTGAATCCGCGAGGCAGTTTGTTCATAGAAACATTTGAGGAAAGTAAGAGAGAGCTTGTAAAGAGGTGCAACACGAGCCAATGGCATTGGTAGAAGATCATCTTTCACAACGATGTTTATCGAAGCTGGTAGTCTCAGTCTCAGTTCAACTTTGCTACTCACCGGCGCTTGAGTGAAATTTTTATCAAGCGCCCAAGGTTTCTTTCTTCTTCCACTACTACTAGTTTTTCTTGTTTTCTCTCGAACTCCAGCTTTGCTCCAATGCGATCTCGTGGATGAACCGGTGGAAGTGGCTACTCTGTACTCCCAGCTTGGCACCTCTCGTCAAGGTTCGTAGTAGTATCACTCCAAAGTTACGGCGTCTTCATGCTTTCCGTTTTGATGATGACTATAGGTATGAGGCCACGGACTCCTCCTTCTGTGGCCCTGCTCCTTGGCGTACGAGCACAATATCTGATCATCGTTCTGCTCCATTCTTTGCACTCATTGATTGAGCACTGATCGTCGAGAGCATAGCTCATGAGCAGGCCTTGATATCAACCCTCACAGACCCGCTCTGCTGTTCCAATTCGCATATGTTCAGAATAGCCAAACTGTCGGGAGGATATGCTACATTCCCTCAATTAATGTGGTTCGGTTGAAGTAAGCAGGAAGAAGGTCCTCGCAGGTCTTTGGAGTGGAGCTCAAGCTCATATGAAGAACGCCGTCAGACTCTTCTGTGCTTCTTTTTGTATCCTTGTTCGATACTTCTTACCTCTGATGTTGAGCACTAGCCCTCAGGATTGATGGTGGTTCCAATGGATTTTGACTTCTCAATCCCTTCGTCTGCAAATGTCCGCATATCTTCAAGCTTCGAACTCAATAAACCCATTCCCGAAGAAGAAAAGCGGCTACCGTTGATATCCCCTCGCTCCTGCCACCATTGGAGTCACTGTCTTGGGAATTCCTCATGGACTAGGGAGTCAATAAGGGAAGAATGCGTTCGACGATGCCAGAAAATGCATTATGCATTAAAAACCCCGTCAAAACGACTCGGATCCGTATGATACTTTCAAAAACAGAATCCCAATACTATCCAATCCATACTCTACTGATACGTCACAGTTAGCGACGAAGAACTATCCACAGTGGTAGCCGTCAACACTTCATCGTCTTGACTGATGTCCACAACATCACCATCCGTAAGATCGACCGTCGAACTCCCAGCCGAAGCAGAAGCGTCCGTAAAAGTGATCGTCCCAAAGTCACACAAAGTAACGAGCGAGCCATTTTCCTCGAAGTCTTCTACGATCCACTCTACGTTCTGGCCACCAATTGTCGCCTATAGAACAGAAAGATCAAACTTAGATGAGAAACAGAAGCAGGAGAGAGAAATGAATCTGGCTCACAGATGAATCCGGTGCTGACAGAGTCTGAGTAACAGATTTCCCCGTCGTAGTATTCTCAAGTGTGATAGTCCCCGCGCTGTCACTTGTCGCTTCAACGCTGACAGTGATCGAATCTCCCGCTGAGATATCGAAATCGGTGAAATCGTATGCTGAGTCCGGATACCTAGTAAAACAGTCATTTTCTGTTCGTCTTTCTTTAGGAAGCTGAGCCAAAAGGCGGCTGACACTCACCACTCATACCACGCATCAAACGAAACACTCCCATCCTCAATCGTAAAATCAACCCCAGCCTGCAAAATCGCATCGGTGTACGTCACACCATCGATCCCGACCCACGCAGACGCAGCACCGTCCGAACTACCCGAAATAGAAGGGACAGTGAACGTGCCAGAGACGGAGCTGTATGTGTCTCCGTCAGACGGCGGAGACTCGAAGAAAACCCCGGCCCAGTTTTCGCTGTATTCTTCGTGAAAGGTCGCGTTTGATTTAGAAGGCTGGCTGGACAGACCGACTTTGGGCTTCGATTGTCTGTTACGACCATTAGCACGACGAGAGGCGACACGTTCGCTGAGACGAGTGCGGCTAGGTCCAGAAAGAATAGGGGTAACCAGTAGGGAGAGAAGAGTGATGCTAGTAAGAAGCTTCATCATCATGGGCGAGGTACTTGAGCTCGGAGTGTGCGAAGGGGCCTGGTAGGAAGTGAGATGATGGAGCCTGTGAGCAGAGCGGATTGCGGATGAAGGAAAGGACTGCTCTCGAGTACTTTATAGTCGAGCAAGAAAAAGCTGTTGTCGCTGCGCAAAGAGCTCTGTTCAACCTTGAGGCATTTGAAGCTCCACTTCACTATGGCGGGTATACTTCCCTTATACAATCCACCATCGCACGATCAATCGGGGAACGGCTGGAGGGAGAATTGGTTTCTACGTTGGGTGATGGCCTGAGTAAACCTTGAGTTACCCAACTATACCGTAAGTCTTCCAGAGACCGGCTCCAGCCCACAGGCCAGTGTTAGCGAAGTGCTTCATATTAGTGATATTGGAGTATAGACAATGTGAGCGTGAAGCGAAACTGAGACATTTTACTCAGCAGGAAAAAGCACTGTTCACGCAGCAGATTATGAGAAAGGTTGGTACATGATACTTGCGACTGCGGCAAGTTGACGCATGATGAGAAGTCCCGTTGAAGAGTCATTCGAGAAGCTGTAGATATTCGTCGTCAGCTTGTTTTCAGATATCTTCCGAGAATCGAGAGAGCTAGAATACGTACATGCCGATTGAAGACAAAGTCTCTCGAGCCAGCAGGCGTGTAACCTGGCATAACCCCAATGCCGATTGACGGAAACCATGTCTCCCGAACGTTTGAACTTTCGAGTCTTCTTATCGAGCGAGCTTCGTGTAGAATGCTGGCACATGACTGATATGTATTCCCCTCTGTTATTTACACGTCCAAGCCTCTGATTGAGCACCATCAGCGCTTCCACCGTTGTACTGATTCCGAAGCGGATATCGACAATGTCTCCGGCTGCTCTGAACCCCCAACGACATCGAATCATTCACATACTTCCTACCCCTCAACGTCTCCGGAGCTTGACCCTCCTCAACCCATCTAATCATCGCCATCAACACATTCCCATCCGGATCCAAAAATTCCTCATCCAATCGACCGTCCGCTATACTCCTCAGCGTCTGACCAATGACCCAAGCTCCCTCACCTCCTCGACAATGTCCCAGTCCACTCACACGAAAGAACCTATAGAACTCGTCCAATTCCGAGGGCGGCATATTCATAGTATACGAGACGTGGTTATAGTATCGTTCGGAATTCGCAGGCGATATCAGTCCGTCAGCTTGACCGTGCCAGGTGATGAGTTTCCCGTTTCGTGATTTGAATCGCGAGAGATCGCCTTCCCAGGTATCAACGTTGAAAGGATTGAGTGTTTTGGCATACGCCCAGTCGGTTCTGTTCAGTTTCGTAACGTCGAGGTCGGGGTTGTTGTAGATCACATAACGGAACCAGTCCTAGTGACCGTCATACAAGGAATATATAAGGATCAGGAAATGAAAGGACATACAGCTGTGTAAGGATGAGGCTTATTGCTATACATCGTCATTCTTGTCACCGCATTCTCGCTCCCTGGCTGCTGCCTCGGGTACCAAAGCTCCCCGTCAGGACCATAAAAAGGACTGAATACAGACCTCAAGGCCCTTACTTGCTCTCGCTCAAGACATTTCGACTTGTCCTTCGCACCAGACAAGCACATCAGCCGTTCGGGTTTATAATCACATAGATTGGGATCCTCGATGACACCATCAGCCACACCGTCAATGGCGTCGCACTGGTCCAGAATATCGGGATGAATCAGGTTCGACCATTGTCCTTCAGTGATAAAAGATGGAGAGTCGGAACCTCCGAGGATGCTGTGGTAACGACTGCTCCAGGATAACAAACTGGACAGGTCATTCGCTGGAGCACCAGCAATGACCCCGTCGAAATCTTCTGGAAAGTCTTGTACGGATTTGAGGCCTTGTCTTCCACCGGTGGAACAACCGAGGTAGTACGATTTGGTATGTGATATTCCATGATAGAATTCTTTGATGATGGTTTTACTGAGAACGGTTGCGGCATGTACACTGCGGACGAGGACATCTGGTTACTTGGAGTAGTCAGAAGAACAATAAAGTACCACTCACGACCGGTACGCGTAATCCTCGACTACATCAGGATTCTGCAAGAAAGCCTCCCCACTCGTCCCATTATGTCCGTTATTCGT
Organism: Lentinula raphanica; assembly: GCA_027919835.1. Classification (NCBI taxonomy): domain Eukaryota; kingdom Fungi; phylum Basidiomycota; class Agaricomycetes; order Agaricales; family Omphalotaceae; genus Lentinula; species Lentinula raphanica. The sequence goes on from JANVFP010000049.1 coordinate 49,943, forward strand.
CCCAAAACTCGCCATCCCAAGTGCAGAACCGTATGCTATATCCTCGTATTGAATGCCTGTTCAGCCATGATAAGATTCAACTTCAGTTCTAAAGAGAATAACGCAAACTGACTGACATCCAGACAAGCCCCCGTTTCCTGTACTCAACATCCGTCCAGTCCAGTTTCGAGGTAGCCATAGTTCCATATTGATCCCGGATCGTGTCGAAGTGGAGGTATATAGCGCAATCCGACAAACATCTGAAAAAATCAGTTGAGAAGGACGTCCACAGCTCGGATGATTGTCTTCGAGGGAGATGATTGTTCCCGACGGAATGACCTCTGAAAAATAGACTGTCGTAGAACTTGTACCTGGTCCCGGGAGTAGGGATTCGATTTGGGAGACGATGGAAGAGCAAGCGGATTGAAACTCATTTGGTGACATTGGGGTTATCGTGGATCCTTGAAACAAGATGTTGATATGAAGCCATGATAGCACAAGTTTGGTGAGTGAGCTAGATAGAGATCGTGCTGAGGCAATAACGGTCAGTGGATTGATTGCCATGTAAGTGAGCATTGGCGGAGAAGCTTGAAGACACGACCGTGAGAGCGCTGAGCGCGAAACTTTTTGTTGGACGTACACCGCAATTATCAGGCAAAGCAGAGCGCATGATTGAATATAGCAACACCAAGCGATATGAACAGGAGGGAGAAGGATGCAGAGGAAATAAGATTCAACGTTGTGATAGCCTCGTCGTCAGATGCCGGGTGATTTCACAGCCACTGGCTAAGGGCTTTGACAGTGATCACAGACTGACCCTCGAGAGACAGAAATAAGTCTTCTAGCAAAATACATATATAGAAAATAACCAGACAAAGCTTGAAAAGTAAGAGGCATTAAGAGCAATCATTCAAGAATTCAAGTACTGGCAGGGGTTGAAGGCAGATGCCAGAAGCTGTTTGGGAGACATGCAAAGCCTCGAGTCTTTTTTGCTATCTCAAGCGATCCCAAGCCCCGGCTAGCCCACCACAGCCTGGCGGTCGTCCCTGGTCGTCCTCAATCGTGTGATCGGATCAGTTTCACTTTGTAGCGCAAACACTTAAAAGCACCTCGAAGTTGCGTCCAAAAAGTCATCCCCTCCGAAAAAAAAACTGCTGGCCAGTCTTCCAAACGTTGAACGTTATCCGCCTTTTCTCAAATTTGAAGCACCTTTTGCTACATATCATGGTACGTATTCGTTCATCTGCTCCAGTTTTCAGAGTTCTCATCATACAATGGAAAGATGTTGTTTCGTCCCTTCAGTATGATCATGGTTCTATGTCCTCTCTCTTTGGTATTTGCCGCGCCCACTGGCGGTAAACCCCCAGTAAGTCAAGGTTGTCGTTTCGCTCGATTTTGACCTTTCTAATCGCGCCCAAGCAGGACCAAGCAGGACAATCGCAAGATCCTTATGACTACTATTATGTCTGGTTTAGTGACCCACCGCCACCATTCAAACCACCTTTCACGCATGTTGACGTTCCTGATATTGTCCATGAACCGATACGGCGGCATCTCAATATTCCAAAGCCTTATGATAACATCCACATTCAATATCTCGAAAACTTTCCACTGGCACTGGATGGGATGTTCCAACATAAGTTTCATTATTCTTACCAGAATTTACGTACGAAGGCCATCGGCAAAGGAGAAGGTACAAAAGATCTCTTGAAGTCGTAGGTAGAACTTTGGTTGGTGAAGTAGTTGTATATAGCCAAGTATTGAAATAGCGAATGCACGTTGTCAAAAATCTGACGTTCTTGAACTTGATGAGAACATTATTCAAGGTTTCCGAGGAAAGTTCAAGAATGAGTGATATTAAGTAGTATTAAGTATGGTCACTGGTCAGCCTACAGACCATATGTATGGCTGGAAGCATCGCTGGAATATCATGCCCATCTGCCTTCATTTGTCTGTATTAAACTCGAATTTGGAGGACGAGTGGTGGAATGATCAAAGGATCTTTGACAGAACTGATGAGTATCTTCGAATGAGAGTTATGCCCGCCGGATTGCACTTAAAAAGCTCATACTTTTGCTGAGAACGATTGCGATGTGTACACTTGCAAATAAGGCAGTCTGGTCAGTGAAAGAAGCCAAAGATCAAAGTGCAACTCACGACCAGTCTGCATAATCCTCGACTACATCAGGATTCTGCAAGAAAGCATCCCCGCTTGTCCCAATATGTCAGTGAATCATTCCAAAGCAAGTTTTGAGCTGTATGCTATATCCTCATATTGCTTCAGATCTAGAGAGAATAACGCAAACTGACTGACATCCTGACAAGCCCCCGTTTCCTGTACTCAACATCCATCCAGTCTAGTTTTGAGGTAGCCAAGGGTAACCATCAGTGGATTGATTGCCATGTAAGTGAGCATTGGTGGTGAAGACACGACCGTGAGCTGAGCGCGAAACTTTTTGTTGGGCGTACACCGCAGTTATCAGGCAAAGCAGAGCGCATCATTGAATATACTATATAGCGACACCAAGGGATATGAACATTCAATGCAATATTCGAAAGAGGGACGTAAAGTAGAAGGAGCCTGGAGGGAGAAGGATGCGGAGGAAATAAGCATGATATGCGCTGTGGCTGTGATACACCATCAAAATTTCATAGCCACTGCCCGCTCTTCGCCCTGACAGTGATATCGACTCAGAAATAGGTTTTCCAGCAAAGCGTACAAACATAACCTGACGAATTGCACAAAGTGAATGGGCAGCACGAAGAAACCAGCAAGACCAGTCCAGACTCCAATAGACTCCAGTTCACGAAGTACCAGGAGCTAAAGACAGAAGCTGCTGGACCTCATTGGAGGAAGGATACCGGATAAATCCATGCGCATGATACGCTCAGCGCTATGATACGCCGTCTGCGTCAAATGTCGGGTGAATTCATGGCCACTAGCTTTGACATCGCTCGCAGACTGACCCTCGAGAGTCTTCTAGCAAAACACATATGCGGGACATAACCAGACAAATTTTGGCAAGTAAAAGCCAACAAGAGCAATACAAGAATCCACTAAGTACTGGCAGGAGTTGAAGGCAGATGCCAGAAGCTGTTCAAGAGACATGCAATTTGCAAAGCTATGAGTCTTTTTTGCTATCTTAAGCCCGGGTAGCCCACATCAAGGGTTGGGAAGGCAGGGCAAAAGTCTGTCATCCTCAATCGTGTGATCGGATCAGTTTCAGTTTGTAGCGCAAACACTCAAAAGCACCGTCTAAAACTTGTGTCCAAACAGTCATCCCCTCCGAAAAAAAATCTGCTGGCCAGTCTTCCAAACATTGAACGTTATCTGCCTTTTCTTAAATTTGAAAGGCCTTTCGCTACATATCATGGTACGTATTGGTTCATCTGCACTAGTTTTCAAAGTTCTTATCATACAATGGAAAGATGCTGTTCCGTCCCTTCAGTATCGTCGTGGTTCTGTGTCCTCTCTCTTTGGTATTTGCCGCGCCCACTGGCGGTAAACCCCAAGTAAGTCAAGGTTGTCGGTTTGCTCGATTTTGACCTTTCTAATCGCGCCCAACCAAGGAGCATGCAGGATCAGTGCAACATTCACAGTTGGACTACTATGAAGTCTGGTTTAGTGGCGGTGAACCACCAAACGTACCACAGTTCACGCACTTTGACGTTCCTGATATTGTCCACAAAGCGATACAGCGACAGCTCGATATTCCGGAGCATGATAAACTCCACATTCGATATCTCGAAAGTTTTCCAACGCAGGTACCGGATGAGATAATTGGCAGATATCTATTCGTTTTTTCTTACAGGAATTCGCGTACGAGAGTTGGTGTAAAAAATCTCATGGGTATTGGTATCAAGGAGTCCGAGGAGAGTTAAAAGTTGTTGAGATTAAGTATGGTCACCTTACAGATTATACGTATGGCTGGAAGCGTCGCTGGAATATCATGCCCATCTGCCTTCATTTCTCTGTAGGAAACTTGAATCTGGATAGACGAGTGGTGAAATTATCAAAGGATCTTTAGAACTGATGAGCACAAGTCGAACCTCCCTTGCCACTCAAACAATTCACGATCATAAAAATGCCGTGGAGAATTGAGAATTGAAATTGATCAACAAGCATAGCCAGTAACGACCTCAGTGAGAGCTTATTTCTGGCGCAGGGGCAAGCATCACTTGGGTCGGGAGCATCGATGATTATCCTCAAATTAGAGAGCTATTTCTTGTTATTATTCCTGCCAGATTGCGCTCGGAAAGGCAGACTGTCGAGGCATTTGTACCTGGTTGAATTGGGAAAGGGTGTTCAATTCGGGGAACGTTGGAAGAGCAAGCGGATAGCGACGATGCAGCTTTTGGGGTAATTGTGGCCCAACGGCTGTTTTGTCCTTGAAGCTTGAAACTCTCAATGCTCATGTGAAGCCATGATAACACAAGTTTGTCGGATGGACGAAGTATATTGATTGCTATGCTATGCAGGCACCCTATTGCGCATTGAAATATCAGGGTATAGCCGTAAAGCCTGGTATCTACAATTGGCGACATGATAAGAGACGACCATGGGAGCGAGTGCGTAACTTTTGCGAACGGTGCTGATATTATAGATGTGGCGGTTTTTGTTGCTCGATACAGGATCCTCAGAAAGTACATGCTGGTACCGCCATAGAATTTGTGCAATCCATTGTACATAGATAGGTAGAGGAGAGCCGTAGAACTCGTAGGGAGGGATGAGAAGGGATGAGGTAGCACTAGCAGGGCCATGCACGTTGTGATGACTTTTGGCGGGTGATATGCCATCGTGTGAATTCACAGCCACTGGGCTTTTCTTGATGATGCAATCCACTGGGAAGAATGATATGTTTCCTAACAGACTGTACTTACTACTACAAAGGAATTCCGCAAAGTCGACGGCACGAAGAGAGAAAGAACAGTTTATCGCACGAAGTAGAAGCACCTTAGAGCAGTTTGAAGCTCTTAGCCCTCGCGTTCTTTCTGCGATGCCTAGTGATCATGATCTACCAGGATCTACCTTGATCTACCCAACTGGTTTCACTCATGAATGAATGTGCGACCGGATCAGTTTCACATTTTTTCAGCGCAGGCTTTTCAGCTTCAATCCTTAAAGGGACCTACTATTCATCCTCAGTTCTCATTCTCTCTCTCTCCAAAAAAAAACTGCTGGCCAGTATCCCAAACGCTGAGCGTTAACTCACCTTTGTTTTGCCCTTTCTATCAACACATTTCGCGATCCTTCGGTACGTTGATAAATGAACTGCTCCACTGTCTTCGATGCTTTTCTCAACGATTAACGAACAGATGCTGTTCCGTCCCATCAGTATCCTTGTTCATCTATGTCTTCTTTCCTTGGTGTATGCCGCGCCTGTTTCCACTGGTAGCACAGTCAGTTCGGATTCGTTTTGCTCGATCCAAATCTGTCTCACGACTTCTCTTATCCCAATTCCCATCCAATCTCTTTTCTATAGGACGTCAGGGATGCCACTTTACCTGCGCCAAATGACTCTCAAATCCCAGGCTCTGGGCTGACACTTGTGCCCGGGACGATGGGCTTACATTTGGAATCTCGAAGTCAGCCTGTGTCTAAATCAGTTGGTACGGAGTCGAGTGGAAGAGCGAAGCCAAGGACGCAGAGACACCCACCACGACATTTCCAAGTCTGGTTTCTTGGGGCATCACCACCGACTCGTCCAAGCCCTAATCCGGTAGTACCCGCCAATGTGAAGACAGCCATCGAGGGAGCACTCTCACTGAACGTTCCCGATGATACTGTTGAATATCTGCAGGATTTCCCACCAGATCACATTCACATCGGAAGGCACTTCAGGACGTTCAATTTCCAGGCAGAAGAGACTGAAACTAGAGTCACTTATCAAATGCAAGGCTTCGTAGACAATTCATAGGCAGTCTGGCGCTTTTAACAGAACGATATTAGACAACAAAGGTAAGCAACTACAACCTCTATCGATTCTACCCAAAAAGCTTACCGCTTGAATCCTTCTCAGCACCGTGCGCTTGATTTCCTCTCATAGTTCAGTAGTAGATTTTCAGGAGTGTTTTGTTTTCATAGTCTAACGTTCCAGTCGGCGTCTGAACACGGAGCTGCATATACTTCATGAGAACGTGGCTAATGACTCCAATTCCCCGAGAAAAGTTGAACTCGTTAACTTGAAACCATCGACGCATCACAGAGAAGACGAGGAAACTTGCGCGATTTGCTACTATGTATAACCTGCGTCACCGTCTGCGCTGATATTGGAAGGATAAGTGATGAACAGGGAAATTCGAACTGACAACTCTACTGGTCTCCTTCTCTTCTCTCAAGTAGCACAAGTCAATCCTCCCTGACCGTTGACACAGGCTACAAACGATCCATGAGTCAGCTCAAAAAGTCACAGTCGAAGAAACGCTGTAGAGTTCAGCTGAACACTCACAGCCAGTGATGATGTTTCAGTCATCATAGTATGTATTCGCATGAGCTACCGAAGTGGTGGGCACTGACGACAATTGTTGGGGCAACGGCAAGCACTGCCATTTGGGTCTGGAGCAATGGCGGGGGAAGCATTGATACCGATGCTCAGGCTCAAAGTCGCGAGGAGGAGAGCGTTGACGATGCCAGACAATTTCATGGTTGAAGTAAGAGTCAAGGGATTGGAGTCCAAGCTGGGTTTGAAAGTGGTTTGAATGATCATAGATAGGAAACTACGACCTCTTTTTATACCGTTGACCTCTTACTAGTTCCAGGCATCGTGGTTACCTGGTTCGGCTTTAATCCGAGAAGCGATTGATGACACTGTATCGAGTCCTGTTATCGCCACCATACAGGCAATCTTGTTTCCTGTCGGGATAAAGCAGGGCCATTGAGGCGCTTCGATCTGCCATGAGCCTCCGATGAGGTCTCGATTCAATGCCAATTGTGCGTTGCACTCAGCTAACAGCAATCACTATTGGATCTACTTCTGGATAAGGTGAGTGGCAGCTGTGAACTTAGTCACTTAGAGTAGGAGACATCCCGAATATTTGGAGCATTCAGCGAGGTATACTGTCTTCTGTTGTTGAAATCGACCGTAAGTTTTGACTGAGGATGCGAGCGAAATTGATAGTCCACGGGAGAAAGACTACACCAAAAATGACGAGCTGCAGCAATGTGTCGAAGACTAGCATTTTTCCAGGTGCCCTGTGTGTGAGCATTCGACACATGAAGGAAAAGTCCGGTAGTTCTAACAGTATTAAATCGTTGGCCCGCAGAGGAACTATGGGCTGATGATGAGAGCGAAAGGAAAAGCAAGATTTTAGACGCGTCACACCGTAGGCAATTGAAAGCTATTAGTCTTGTGCACTGTGGGACAGTAGGAGAAGCGTTGATCTACCTTACACGAAGAAAGAGAGCCCGAAATATTATGATTGCTGGTCTATAGAAAAACTAGGGTGGTTGATCATGAGAGAGAGAGCAAGTCGGAGTACGATGGTAAGACTGATCATCATGATGAAGTTCAAGAGCCAAACTCGGCGCGTAAGCGCCAGTAGCAAAACACGTGGCGGTATTCCTCTCTCTTCATACCCCCAGCTCAACTTTCTTTTCACCTCTGAGTCTTCGCTCAAAACTGGATACTCTCAAACCAATTCCTGAAAATTCTGAAATCTCAAGTTCCACAATCTGCTGTATAGAAAACTCTATGCGCTGAATGCGAAATATTTTCTTTGAATCGAAGGTGCAGAGACGTGACGATCTCGCAAGAACAAGGAGGCCTTGCTGTTCTTCTGTATCCTTCCAAACGCCAACTTCATCATCTCATTATCCCAAACTGTATATACCAAGCCTTTTGCTGAGGGATATCCGCAAAACCTGCGTGTTTGTCTTGGTATGTTGCGTATGTGCCTCTCTCCAATGATACTAAATGAAGTCTACACCTCGTAGACTTAACGACCAGATGTTTCCAGCAACGTCCCCATCTCCTTCTATACCCTCAACAAGCTCCTTGAATGCGACTCAACGACGGGCCTATCCCTTCTCTCAAAACGGTACCCATCTCGCCAATACCGTCACCAAAGCATCACCCAAAGTCTTCATACCCAAGGATCAATCCTTCTTTTTTCAAATTTCAGACCAACTTCTTGATCTTCGAAGAATCCTCGCTAATGGACAAGAAGACGATCTCAGGTTCGGGCTTGAGAAAGGCATGGACAGAGTCGAGGAGCTAGTCCGTCTTCTGGAGGATTCTTACCGTGCTTTCGACGGAGCGAGGCTAGAGTGTTCGCGAGTCAGAGAGGAGCTGGAGAGTGTCCAGGTAGAGTTGGACGTGACGAGGAGTAATCTGAAGATGATAGAGAAGAATAATGAGATGCTGGAAAGCGCTGTGAGGAGTTTGAGTAATAAGGTATGTCCTCTGCCTCGGTGCACATTAGTCTAGTCCTAAATTCTGAACGATCTACAGCACGGAACAAATCCTAGAGATGTCGGGAGCGTAAGCTGGGGACGTTCAACTCCCACACTCACATCTATCCCTGCATCGTCTTCAAATGTTTCGCTTGCAGATACACCCTCTTCACCTCCAATTCCCTCATCTACACCCGCCGCTATATCAAACTCGACCTCTATCCCTACTCCCATCTCTACGCCATCATCCACCCCTGCTCCTCCAGCGCAAGAACCCTCCTCGAGGTTCTTCCACAAGTTCCGGTTCAACTCGTCATCATCTTCCGTATCATCAGCTTCGAATACGAACTCCAATGTCAACTCTAACAGTCGGCCACAGACGCCTATCGTCGGTAACGACAGCCCGACGATAAGACATCGCTCGGAATCACATCCGGGAGAGTCAGTGTTGGCTGGGACACCGAGCATCGCAGGTGGAGGTGATATTCCCAGTCCTGATGGCCATACTGGTAGTGCTGGCCCAGATACAAGTGCAGAACTCGAAGACCTCCGACGCGAACTCAACATTCTCAAATCTCAGCTCGCTCACGACAACGCCGAGTTACAACGACATCGATCCGAACTCGAGCTCGAACGAACCAAACGACTCAAATCCGACGAGAACCTACAAAAAGCCACAAAGGAAAAAGCCGATCTCGAAGCCGAACTGGAAAGCCTCAGCCAGGCCCTATTCGAAGAAGCCAACAACATGGTCTCGACCGAACGTAAGGCCCGGGCGGAGTCGGAGTCGAAGCTGCAGACGCAGCAGGAGGAGCTCAGGGAGGAGCTGAGAGAGGCGAGGGCACAGAGGGAAGCGTTGAGGAGTGCGTTGAAGGTCGTGGAGAGCGAGATGGAGGTTATGAGGATGGGGTTGCATTCGGGCTCGGTGGGAGGGGAACGGAGTGGTAGTAGTATGGTGGATGGGGCTCGTGTGGGATTGGGAGTAGAGATGGGTAATGAGGATACTGCTGAACGCTCGTTACGGCCGAATGCGCCTCGGGCGTTGGATATACCTCGGCCTTTCGAGCAACCCACTGAGTCGTTGGACTCGAATGACGAAGACACTGGCGAAGGCGTACAAGGGTATAGCGCGTTGCCACAGACCGGCTCTACCCTGTCGACGATCCCTTCTGCTGCCGTCAACTTACACTCCGCACAGCACAAGGATCCTCAGACGTTCTCAGCTCCCTCATCACTTCCATCTTCGTCACAGCCGCATCCCATCGATCCTTCGTCATCTTCGTCTCCTGCACGTCCTCATTCCCCCCTCTCACATTCTTCCTCCTCAAATCCTCCTTCACATCCATATACACGTTCACGTTCTCCGTCTCCTTCATCCCGACGATCTTCCTCTCAACACTCACATACACGTACACCCCCACTCTCCCGCTCTCGTTCATCTTCTCAACGAGGGATCAAATCCCTTCCGTCGTCTAGGTCGTCGTCTACCTCCAGTCTGAAATCGAAGTCAATCTCGGACTTGAGTCAGGAAAGGTCTTCTCAGTCAATAGATTCACAACAGCAACAAAGTTCAGAAGCGAGAGAAGCTAGCTCAACGGATTCATCGGACGATGCTGGTCCTTCGGAGCAGTTTGTGCAACCTGCAGCATATCCAGGAGCTGTAGTCGACGATTCGGTGCTGGCTTGGTCACAAACCTGAATTCCGATCCTCATGAAGGACATAGCGAGAGAAGAGGGTATCGGTACTGACGATGTAATGATTTCGTAGGCAATGGGATTGGAATGCATATTAGTATGTACGCACTGGTATTTCGTTTGTTATGTTTGTCTGTTTTTCTTCTTTTTCTTGTTGCATGTTGCATGTTCTCTACTGGCGCTATCTGTCTTAGATATCAAATATCAAATCACTATGGCATTATCAAGGAGTTGCTTTCCGAGTCCTCCTTTCATTTCGTTTTGTTAACCGTTTTGTTGGACAGTTGCTCCAGGCGGGAAGATCATCAACAGTCATCAACTCGTCTGTTCTCGAAGGTCCTACCCGTTGTTATGATGCTCAATAACAAGACCAGACGCTGTCTAGGTTCAGGAAGAAGGATTGACCGGGACAGTTGAAGATATAGCTTACCGTTGCATCCACGACAACTCTTGCCTATCAACTAGGCCAGTTGCATCACGGTCTCAATCGTATCTCATAAACCACAACCGGAACTGGAAGGAAGACATGAAGGAGGAAAATAAGAATGAACCCCCGGCGTAGAGAAAATTCCCTGGTCAGCTGCGGCTTTGATCATCACGACGATGAACGCTGAGTTGGCGACCAAAAACTTTATCCACATGCATTGCATCTCATCTCGTTGTTATTCTGAATATGGATACCACACAGCAGAACCTACAACTTCGAACACAAATACCGGAAACGAGGAGCTTTCGAACGGATCAGTTGTATCTGACAGATGGCCTTGGACAATACGAGGACTAGAACACACTGCTCATTCCTTCTCCTTCATTATTCCCTTGCCTGGTGCGGATTTTCTCTTCGCAGCCCATTGCACTGTACGCTAGTCTCAGCCTACGACCTCTATCTGAACGCACATAATCCCAAAACGTCAGACTGACATTGTCCTACAGAGTCAGTCGAAAACAGCTTTAGACATGGGCCCGGAATCAGACAACGGTAGAGGTACATTATGTTCTTCTGAGTCACTAGAATATGGGTAAGTCGTGGATGTCTTTCTCGTCAAAAGTTGTGTCTAATCTATCCCGAAGACTCGACGACCATGGGTCAACCATTCCCGGGCACCTAATCTACAAATATCCGATTCTAACTGTAGAATTACCAGTGTCATCTTCGCCAAGTTACATATCTCCATCGGAAACTGCCACCTCGCTCATCACTTCTTCAGCTTCAGTTCAAACCGCACCAACATCCATCCCTACAAGCACCTCAGTGCCCAGCTCTCTTTCCCTTTCCTCACCTGCTACAAAGCTCTCTGTCGCTTCAGTGACCAGAGACCCAGAGACCATATCCCTAACGTCGAAGCCCATCCCACAAACTTCATCCTTCACAAAAACTGAGACTAAAATCGTCCCCTCTACCACGTTCATCAAGGTACCGGAACCGGTTGGAGTTATTGCATCTAATGGGCCTACTAGCTCTGCAATGGCATCGGCAACCCATGAGCCTTCGCGAGAGCTTTCTTCCTCCTTCACGGGTTCGGAAACATCGACACAAAGCTCAGGCTCACTTGTTCCTCCCTCCTCCTCCCCTGTTGCTTCCAACTACGAATACTCACATACCACATCCCATGCGCTCGCTATCACAGGGTTGACTATCGGGATATTCTCTGTCGTACTCGTTGTAGTCATACTTGGGTGGAAGCACTATCAACGTCGTCGCCGTCGCCGTCGCGAAGAGGAATCAACCTGGGATGGTCATGCGTCCATGCAGCAGCTGCATGGTTCCCCACTGCATGCCTTTCCTTTTTTCGACGAATCCTTTGGTGCCAGCTGGCAGAAATTAAAACACAGATTTTTCCGACGAGAGAAGATCTCACAGGAATCTGATCTCTCTCAGGTTTCTGCCATGGTGGCTGTCGTTTCCAGCGATTCCAGTCATACTTCTCAGCTTCGGAGGCAAACGGTTCCGGATGATATACATACTGCAGGTTCTGTCGGGCCTGCATCGTATCTTCCAGTGCCGCCAGTGGTCGCACGCTCCAACCTTGCGAGGGCACCACTGCCTGCAGTTCAAGAACATGGAGAGAGGCTGAGTGTGCCAGCCTTCCGTCATCAGGACAGCGGGTGGAGAGAACCAATGGTGAATAGACCGAGTGAAAATCAAGGGGAGATCGACGAGGGAAAGGTCGAAATGCCGTTGATAGAGCTCCCTCCCAACTATACCACTTCTTAACGTATTAACGTATCGTAGAGTGTTATTCCAAATTCGTTTATTTATCGCGCTGTTCTTTTGATGCTCCCGGACTGGCTTTGGTAGTGGCAGTAGTTGGACGAGATCTACAAAAGGTTCAGTGGGCAACGTCAAGATTCTGCTTGCATGCAATGCCATGTTCCATCATCACTTGCCTCTCCAAACTCCAATCCTGGATCCCGAAACCCCCGATCTACTTGTTCTCGCTCGATGCCTTGAATTGAGACAAATGATACGTACTGTACAGAGTAATTATACCCCGAGTTTCTCGCACAATCCAGTCTTGCTTGTCGTTGTCAATGCGGCCACATTGTCGAAAAAAAGAGACGAGGTTAGAGACGAGCTTGGTGTAATGGGAGAGGCTGGCATTAGACAGAGCAAATAATAGGTAGTGATACGACAAGAATGCAGTTCTCACACTGTATGTACATTGGTCACTAACATAGTCTTGAACGTTGAGTACGTTGAGTCCCCACCGAAACACTCAATAGTAATAAGTGCCAAGTGTTCCAACGACGTCCCGATCACCGTTGAGTACACGAAGCCATCCTTGGAGAAACCAGTGTCCGACGTAGCCAGGTACGACAAATTTGGTTCCCGAATCGTCGATGTGAACTAGATCCAGATTTCTGGCTTGTTTCGCCACGCGAGATGTAAATAGTATCAGCCGGCTTTCTGCACGAGCCAACGGTTCAATGAAAAGATCCGTCGAACCCTCTTGCGGAACCGGGTGAATGAAGCTCTCGTTTTCGGGTCTGAAGTAGAGCCGTTCATAAACATTTTTGAAGTAGATGATTCTGAGAGAGGGAAATCGTGCAAACACGGAAGCAAGGTCATCCTAAAAAGTCCAAAGATATCAGTAATGGGAGAGATTGCAGATGAGATTGACGCACAATATCATACGTTTGACTGTGTCTATCGAGATTGATAGTAAGGGCTTCGAGTTTGGGATATAAAGAGGCAACAAGGTCGAGAAATTCGATGAACACTTTACTGGCAGAAGTGATACTGAAGGCGAGTCCCATAACGCGCCAATCCTGAGACGATCGGCCATTAAAGGTATCTCTACGAAGACCAACTCGCCAAATCGCGAACGAGTGTTGGAGGTTTTGTCGTTGAGATTCCTCGACTAGAGGAGATAGGAAAGGAAATGTGTCCTGGTCAATCATGCCGAGGAGCCAGAGCTTGTTCAGCGTTGGTTGAGTCGACGAAACAAGAGACAGCCAGGAAAGTGAGCTGTATTCGGTGTACATGTAAAGCTCGATTTCCTTGAGTCCGGGAAGAGTATGGGATTGCAGACTGCGAATAAAGTTGGGTTCGAGCTTGAGGCGCCTTAATCTCATGCCCCGATCGAAGTATGTTTTGACCCCAGGAAGGAAGGCCCGAATTGAGTCTATGCGACTAACGACCACTTTGGAGAGATCATGAGTGCCCATATCCGACAATTGCGAGACGTCATAGATGCCCGTAAGTGCTTGAGGTATCCCATGAACCACAACTAAAGTGACAGTGGGGTGCGCAAGGATGATTTTTGGCAGATCATATTTTGATTCATCCCAACAAGTTGGCAGCTGGACAATGGACAGCTGCTGGAGTTGAGGCGCGATTTGAGATATGATCTTTTCCTGGTTTCTACCAAAAATGCAGAATCCGTTTATAACCAGAGTTCTGCGAGCATTGGTTCAGAAAGCGGACATAAAAGCAATGTTCATGAAACGTACTTTGTGAATTTTGCACAAAGCGCAAGATCCCTCTCCAGCCTTCTCACATCACTGACATTCCCGATCTGGATGTTGGCAAGAAGAAAGGGAAGACAAATTTGATGAAGCTGCGTACTGGCTACAGAGAGCGCAAGGAGTTCAGGTGAGGCATGCTTGAACAATGTTTTGGTGAGGGGACGAAAGCCCAGGTCTGTCGCCTCGTCATCGAGTTGGGGAGTATAGACAATATACTCTATGATACAGTGAAATAGTTCGTTGGGCAATGGAAGAAACGATCGCATGGACTCCATGGAATTTGGCAATGGCAGAAAAAATGGTTGAACTTGATCAAGTAACGAACACTAAGCGCCCAGTCACGTTTTACGGAAATTGCGACAAGCGCCCGAAGCGCCCACGACAAACTCCATCATCCATCTCGCTGCTCCCAAGGTAGAACGACGATGGCGCTCTTTTTTCCTTCTTACGCGCCTCGAGCGCTTTGCACACGACTCTTAATCTTTGCTTCATGCTTGACGCTCCTTCTGTTTCTGTACACTCTATCCTATTCATCCTCATCCTCATCATTCTCACTGTCATCATTGCGCTCCTCGTTCTCCTCGTCCTCATCTTCATCCTGGGACTCCTGGTCATCATCATCGACGAACAACGAACCGTTTGACTCTAGCAAGTCATGTACACCTTCCGAGTACTCCTCCGGCCAATGGATGTACGCACCCAGGACGACGAATCGGAGTAGGCTTGAAGACCCGCGAAGAGACGCGTTGGAGTTTGCTGGGTTTCAAGGATGTGCAAGTAGCAGAGAGTTTCTGTGGCACCTCGCCAGTGATAACGAGGCGCAATGGGATCGGTTTCCTCGAGTTAGTTCTTGGAAGTGGGATCTGTCGGAGACTTCGTGTGCTCAGACAGACCCGAGCTCTCAATCTGGATCTGGGATGCGGGGCTTGGAAGACGAAAAGAACAAGAGACAGTTCGTTACAGACCTTGTTCAAAAAGGCGGCTGGCTCGTCTTAGGTGACTCTATTACCGAGGGTCACTTTTTCTCAATATCATGCTTGCTATACCCTCACGTTGTCGCTACACCCGACTACGTTAAAAACCCTTACTTCGACCGAGCTTGGCCGCAAAACTTGTATCTCAACCCCGACTCTCCACTCGTCACTGAAAACCAACTGTCATATCCCGCAGGATTCAACATGACAGAAACCCCACTCGTGACATTCCGCCGAATCGACCTTTTATTATCCCTTGACGAGCTGAGAGACCTTCATCATCAAAAACACTCTGAACCAACAGACTTTACGCTCTTCTCAGAGGAAGCTATTTGGACCATGTCTCCTTCAGAATACATCTCTGACATCTTCCTCTCACCCTTACCCCAGGCGAACTATGCCAACCTCATTGTGAGCACTGCCGGACACTGGACCACGACCATGTTCGGTGGGTACTCGAACGAGACTGATAAAGAAGGAGTCCAGCACCACGGCGAAGGCATTGACGGGCTCATCGCGTTCTTCGGAGAAGCGATGGCGTACTGGGCAGATTTCGTTCAGGAAGCTCTTAACAATGATGAGAATGGAGTCGTGTTGGCTGACGGTACTCGTTCGAGGAGACAGGCAGTGGTCCGCGCGTACCTACCCGGACACGAGGATTGCCACGACCATCGAGAGCCTTGGAAGGAAATCGAGCCAATGAAGTGGAATTGGTATAATTGGGGGAGTATCTGGAAGTTCAATGAGGTTTTCGAGGTTCGTGCTTGTATTCCTTCGTGAATATGGTTCACTGATCGAGGTGAATAACGAAGACTCTTTTGACGGACTCGAAGTATCCCGACATTCATTTTCTCGCAATAGACAGACCGGCAAGGTTGAGGCCAGATGCGGTAAGTGTGACCGTCTTCTTGTGCATGCATTGAGCCCTTCGTTCCATCCTCTCTCTCATTGCTTTTGTGTTTCGTGGATCTATGTTGCCCTTTCTTTATTGTGCATTTGCTAATTTCGATCATTCATAGCACGCCACCGGAGATTGTCTACACATTATGGCCGGCGCGGGTGTACTCGAGGGATGGACGGAGTACATATGGCACTATGTCACTTATCTCACCAGAGAAAGGAGGAAGATGTGAGAAATCGACGAGGATTCAAAACTACGTGACTTCGTAGAGCCTGAGTGGAGGTGTAAGAAACGAGAGGGAACCGATACTCTTTGAATCGAAGGGATCAATGCCGATGCACAGACTTTGGACATGGTGGATGTACGATAAGCTGTTCGAAGAACTTCGAACGATGGACGATAATGGATAATGGTATACATATTCCTATCATTCTACTGACTGCTATTAGTATACTCCGATGAGAGAACAAGAGAAGGAGGAAACCATGAGAACCTTGGATAAGGGTGTGTAAGTAGGATGCGGAAGAAAGTTGGTCAATGGGTACAAGGTTGAACGCGAAATCGACGAGCAAGAACAAGAGGGACGATGGAACGTATGAGTCCCAACTTGAACCAGCCCCTACGCGGTCTTTTCAAGTTTTGCAATCAACAATGCCGTGCACGCTGAATTTTCCATCTATTAATAGATGCCATGGTACCTCCAAAGGTTCATCGACATCTTTGATTGGACGCTACACTAAATTCATTCTTGTACAGAGCAACAACTTCCTGAAGAGTACTAATAGGAGAGAGTTTATCCTCACAGGCGAGCTACCACGCCGTATTTCGCCGTCGAGGCGATACTTTGTCCTGTCGCCACGCCGTGGTTTCCCTGACTCCGACGACCATTCACGCGCACAAACCACAAAGGCAGTTCTGATGCCAGGGAAGACCTAGGAAGACTCGCAACGCATGTATGATGTGCAGCGGCCAGGCTCCAGCCTTGTGCAGCATCTTTGTTCGAAGAATTCCCCCGTCGGAGCGACGCTGATCAGAGATATGTAGCTCCAAAAACTTCAAGGGCCCAATGGCAAATATCCCTTAGAACACGTATACACCTGTATACACACGCACTTCGCTTTCTTCCTCTCTTCTTGCTCTTAACCACTTACAACTTACTCATACCATCTTCAACTACTTCAAGACCAAGTCCACTGGCCAGGTTTGTGTGTTCTGACTAGACACGATATTCATTTTGCTGATGACTTCGCGATTCATGGTATAGGTTCAGTCGCTTCAGGCTGTCTCGATCCTGATCGTTCGAAATATGCTACATTTCGTTTTGAGGTCGTTTTCCTCGCGCGCACTCTCCATCCTTCTCCTTGTTGTATGCTTGCTCAGAGTTGCTGCAATGGATCCATCACCACATTGGGATGGTACCATGACTCTGGACCCATCTAATCCCCCTCGAGTCGGTGAGAATCTCTAGCGATTACAGGTCACTGAGGTCGACCCTTCAGCATGCACTAATGATTCGAATGGCAGATATTCACCTAGGTGAACACTACAAGCAATCCGGAGAGCACATAGTACTGCTCCATTTCAACCCGGACCATGGATATTTTCCTCCGCTTAGGGGAGATGTTCCCATGAACCAGATATCGTGGACGCTCTTAGGCTTTGTTCAATTTCCATCCGTTGGACACGTCATATATGCTTTAGAACAAGCTAAAAAGCATGCAGATAAAGAATATCAGCATTTTTCACCTTCAAACGACATGAATAAATGGTGGTATCCGACCGACATGATGTGGATCCTGCACCAACACTATTGGATTGATCCTTCAACAATGAACAGATTTGAAGACAGGCTGCCAAAGTCATTCATGGCAAGACGTTTGATCAGGGGAACAGGTAAGAGATCTACTGCAGAAACCATATCTCTCTCACTTATGAGCGGTCAGAGCTTAGTGCAGTCGCGTGTTACTCCGAGGACAAAAACGACCTCAATCGCGTTTCCACAGCCGAGGAAGCTTATCTATGGCTTGGTGACCTGCTTATGGCACCTTCTCATGAATATCATGTACCTCGTTCGGGATCGCTGTCAGTTCCCGCTCACGGAGTTGGCTGCACTGATTTCTCCATTGGTACAATCCAGAATGAGATCAATATTGACCAAGTGCGAGCGTATATCGCTTCCTATTCGACTCCCGGATTCAATGGTGTGCACGGCTCAGACATGGAGAAGTGGGGGATGAAAGTGGAGGAATGGCGGAAGGAGGTTGAATCGGGCGGTCACCATCGAAGTACTCCAGAGGCTAGCCCATGGGATGCCCTCGAAAATTTGAAGTATGTCGATGATCTCATATTCGCCCTCCACACATTTGGGTTTGGGGCTATATCGGAAGCGGAACTGGACTGCTGGGTTAAAATACGTTCACCACTCGTGGGGACCCTTGTCAAGCGAATCGAAAGAGAACGTGCTTCAAAGCTGGTGCCATCCACGTCTCACTAGTCGTATGTCGGCCAGTTCCTTTGCCCTATTTGTCCGGTGCCAATTCTATCATCGCCCTCCATCCCTCGCTGCCTATTTATATTATTCTCTATCAATGTTCCTTGATCCACTGATAATCGATTAATCCCTGTCGAAGGGATTATGTACGGGTAGACTCAGAGTTTGAGATGGGAAAAAAGACTAAGCGCCGAGCCATGTTTCACGACAAGCGCCCAATCGGCAAAACTCGCTACTCGCAAGGCAATACGACAATGGTGCTTGTCTTCCCTTCCTACATGTCTCAAGCTCTCTCTTCGCGCATAACCTCCGATCTCTGCTTCGTGGTCCTTTGTCTCTGGATACTCTATCCCATTCATCCTCGTCAACATTCTCACTGTCATCGTCGCGATCCTCGTTTTCCTCGTCCTCATCTTCATCCTGGGACTTCTAGTCATTATGCTCAAGGGAAGGGTCTGCCAGCATCAGAGAACCTCTGTAGTACTTCATTAACTGATAATGAGGCACAATCGGATGAATGGTGTCCTGTTGGCTAACAGTAGTCGTTCGAGGAGACAAGCACTATTTCACGCGTGTCTACCTCCACACAATGATTGTCACTGCCATCGAGAGTCTTTCCGAAGATCGAACCGATGAAATGGTATCGGTATAATTGGAGTGATATCTTGAAACTCAACGAGCTTTCAAAGTATGTGCTCGTATTTCTTTCCTGAATATGGCTCAC
Source organism: Lentinula raphanica (assembly GCA_027919835.1). Taxonomy (NCBI): domain Eukaryota; kingdom Fungi; phylum Basidiomycota; class Agaricomycetes; order Agaricales; family Omphalotaceae; genus Lentinula; species Lentinula raphanica. The sequence continues at coordinate 69,068 of JANVFP010000049.1, forward strand.
TCACCGAGATCAATAATGAAGACTCTTTCGACGGACACGAGATAATCAGGCATTCGTCTTTTGCAATAGACAGACGAGCGAGGTTGAGACCAGATGCGGTAAGTGCTCCCATTTCTCCTGCGCTCAATGCTCATGAAGTCCCTCATTGTATGCTCTTCTTCAGTGCTTCGTGGATATATATCACCCTCTCTTGCTTGTTCACTAGCACTGAGAAACAATGTCTCTAATTTTGCTGGTTCACAGCACGCCCTTGGATACTGTCTACATATCATAGCCGGCGTGGGCATACTCAAGGTATGGACGGAGTATATCTGGCACTATGTCATTTATCTCGTTTGAGAATAGAGGAAGATGTGCAGACCCAAAACGAGATGACTCTGTAAAACCTGAGTAGAGGTGTTCGCGGCGAGAGGGACTCGTTTAATTGAGGGAAATCGATACACAGACTGTGGACACTGGACATGGTGGATGTATGATGTTCTGCCAAAGGATGGACGAAGTTGAACGATGATATACTGCTGTCGTTCACTTGATCACTATACTCCGATAAGAGAACGGCAGACGCAGGAAACGATGAGAGATATATTGGATAACGGCGTGTAAGTAGGATGCAGAGGAAAGTTGGTGAATAATCAGGTACCTATGGATACACAGTTGAGGACGAATACAACGAGCACGAACAAGAGAGTATCCGAACGCAGTGTTATCAACTTGTTCCGGCAATCAAGAGTGCTGTACACCTCTATACTTTCACCAATGAACTGACGCTGAGTCGTTACCTCCAAAGGTTCATTCACATATTTGATCAGACCTTACACTCAATCCATCCATGTACAGAGCAATGACTTCCTGAAGAGTAGGAGGGAGTTCATACACTCACAGGCTAGCCACCACCGTCTATATCTCGCCATCGGGCACCGGAGTGACGCTTTGTCTAGAAACTTCCTGGAGAGATGGCTAGAGTTGGTCACCACGCCGTATCTTCCCTGACTCCGACGACGAAGGCGGTTCAAATGCCAAGGAAGACTCGCAAGGACTCGCAATGCATACTTATGCAACTTGGATTGTCTCGCCGTCGGACCGACGCTGTGTCGGTCTTAAGATAGCTACATAGAAAAAAGGGCCAAATGGCAAATATCCCTTAGGACACGTCTACACACGCATTCGCTTTCTTGCCCTTTCCTTGCTCTTCTCCTCTTACAACCTTGAGCCCGCTCACGCCATCTTCGGCCACTTGAAGACCAAGTTCATCCACCGGCCAGGTTTCGTGTGTTCTGACTATTCGTGATATTCATTTTGCTGATTTGAGCAATCGATCGTATAGGTTCAATCGCTTCAGTCTGCTGTCTCAACTCTCGAATCATGCTACATTTCGCCTTGTCCTTATTTTCCCCGCGGGGACTCTCCATCCTTCTTCTCGCTGTATGCTTGCTCAGAGTACCGGCAATGGATCAACCGCCAGACTCGGGTGGTACAAGGGCTGTGGGCTTATCTGATTCCGTAACGAGTACCACAATCGGTGAGAATATCTAACACTAACAGGCTACTGAGGCCGACCCTTGAGCATGCACTGACGATTCGAGCCAGTTATATTCTTCGGTGAACACTACTCCAAGCAAGGAGTCCACACAGTTCTGCTCCGTTTCCTGGGACGTGAAGATTTTCCTCCGCTTCCGGCAAATGTTGACGTGCAGGAGTTATCCTGGTCGCGCATAGGCTCGGCTCATTTTCATTTCGGTGAACACGTAGTTGATGAGGCTTTTGGACAAGCTAAGGAGCTTGCGGGAAACGGTTATCAGCCTCATCTGCCATTTTCAGACGACATGAAGCAATGGTGGTACCTGTACAACATTATGTGGCTCCTGCATGAATACCATTCGATCTCTTCCGAAACAATGAAGGGATGGGAAGGCAGGCTGCCAGAGTCATTCAAGACGAGAACTTTGACCAAGGGAACAGGTAAGAGATATGCTACAGAGACCATGCACTAGCTTACGGGAGGTTAGAGATTAGCATAGTCGTGTCTTACTCGTATTCAAACAAGAAATATCCAGCCGAGCAAGTGCATCTGTGGCTCGATAACCTGCTCATCTCCCCTAGTCAGGAAAGTTTTGTTCCACGTACGGGATCCGTGCCAAATCCCACTTCCCGGTCAGCTGGCTCCAAAGATTTCCCAATTGGTAAAAGCTCCAACAATATCAATATTGACCAAGTGCGAGCGTATATCAAGGCTTGTTCGACTAGCGGATTCCATGGTGAGGATGAAGATGTAGAGAAGTGGAAAAATAGTGTTGCCAAATGGGAGCAGATGGATGCAGAGGCTTTAGAACGGTATAAAAAAGCTACAGGGCGGGCGAAGGAACCGAGGACTTTCTCGGTTGCCCTCCAATTTTGGAAGAATATCGATGACTGGATGTATGCCCTCTACGCACTGGGGGCTATATCAAAAGCGGAACTGGATGTCTGGGTCCAACTACGGTCAGAAATGGTGACAAAACTTGTCATGACGATCGAAAATAAGGTGAACCAACGCGCTTGGCAATCGTCTCACTAGCACTAGTCATATCACAGCCGTTCACGTATCTCCCCGATGTCCACTCCATCCGCCTCGCTGCCTACCTATCCCACTTTCTATTTATTTACCTTGTGTTCACTGCTAGGTTCTTTGGCGCTTCTCTGTACATATACATACCCATGGTCCTCGTTCTACATGTTCTATTTATCTACAACTGCTTGCGTATTGTTGCGATTGTTTCCATCCCTTCCTTTGATACATGTACATTTCCTGTCGTGTTTTTTATACCGTTGACGCATTGCTTGATCGATTGTTCACTCTACATATATGCTTTTATTTATCAGCACATGTGGTCCTACTCTTTCAACCACTATGATATTTATGAACATTGTGCATTCGCTGCGTAGTACAAGAAGAAACTTGTGATTCTTGTTTTCTCGCCAGTAAATTTAAATCATTCAGTAGGTGCTTGATCCTCGATCAAAGCCTCCGTTTCACTTGAGATCAAGTGCGAATTCTGAGCCACATTCCAGCTTCCTCCAACACTACGGAAGGTCGGAGGATTCGCAGCTCCTGCAACCTCCGATGTCCCTAGGCCCGAGATGAAACTTGTCTTGCTAGCCGCTTTTTGAACATTGATCATCATACGGGTCGTCAGAATCCCGACTGCGGCATGGAACGGTCTGCAGAGAGAAGGAATATCTAAGCGGAAGGTCCAAGATGCTGGATCATGATGGAAGAACTTACCCATAGCTGAACCAAGGTATATGTGTGACTCCCTAGAAATCGATATAACCGACATGGAATCGAAAGTACATCATAAAAATACCAGCAATGGATCACGAAACACTCACGACGACCATCAGATTGTTGAAGACCAGAATGCATGCAACACTAGAGGAGTATCCTGGTCACCAGCGGGACGACATCATAGAAGAGCCACCATCATACCCAAAGAAGTAGACCAGGTTGTCCCGCAGCAGGAGGGTACTCAACGAGATTCGACTGCCCTTCCTCAACTGGGACGCATTGGTTTGAATCGTCTTGCATAGTGCATACCCGAATAAGATGCCTTCGTAGATAGTCGCTTGATCGAACAATCATGTGAGATGAGCATCCAGAGAGCATAAACGTCAGTCTTACCGGGGACCCACTGTGCCCATTCGATGCCCGTATGGATGGAAGGACACCCTGGAAGAGGTAAAGTGATCGCAGTAGCAATCACCGCCCGCCGCCGTTGCGCATTATGGACCAACACGAATAGGTAGCCTGCGATAGAGCCCAGAAACAGCACAAAATTGAAGATCGCCACCTAGAATACGGGTACTCAGTGAGCATCGACGCATACCAGAAATATCATTTCTTGTGTTCACTTGCCTTCTTCGAGCAATGATACAAAGCATAAACCCTCAACTGCATGATGATCTCCACAGACCACAGGCTGATCGCGCCTACTACCCTGATAATCGAATCCATTGCCACACACAAGTTGTCCGAGGTTATGCCTGGAAGCGCGAACACATGTATCTGGACTACGTCGAATAAGAGGAGGGCGATCGTGTAGTAGCGTATCTAGTAGAACGAGCTCGTGAGTGGCGTTCTGGCAATCATGTCGAAGCATTGATTGCAATCGCACCCAAAGAAACATGAACTTTGAGAGATTGAACTTCTGTGTCTGATGTGAAGGCGTGTAGGTTCTTTTCTTTGGAGAGATTCATGTCGGGACTGACCCATATGTAATGCACCTGTCGTTCTGGTGAGAATTCATGTGAGAGAGTGCGAATGTTCAGAGACTCGCCTCATCCTCGATTGTCAAAACTTGTATAGAGCGTGAACATGAGCTGCTATGATTCAGAATCGATTCGATGACGAAGCGACGAACAGTAGTCAATGGAGTCCTCAGGTTAGACCAGCCACTGCAGAAAAGTTCAATGAGTGTCTACAAGCAACCTGACAAATCTCGTCCGATGATAACATACAACAAACACGAAGGGGGATCAAGTTCGCTTCATAAAGCGCCAGAAACTGGCTTTCCGACACGGTTGACATGTTGAGAGTCTGCGAGACGAATAAGAGAGAAGAAGAGAGAAAAGGTTTATGAATCGAAGGGAAGCTGCGAAAGACATACCGATTAGGATCTTATATCAGATGAAAATTAGAATGACCACGCCGTCCGAACGTCAAGGAGGGGGACCAGCCAGGTTTGGTGTATGTGGGGTTTGGAAGGGCTTGTTCAATGTTGGCTGAAACGAGAACTGTGAGATAGGAGGATGACCACACCACATACAACAAAAATTGGTGGGAAGCGGCTCCGTCGTCAGAGTTATGTTCAACAGAAGACTATATCAAGATCTTTGATGATGTTCTGCCGCTCCCTTTCCCTTGGATTCTGCACCACTTGATACCATTTGTAAGTTGTAAGGACCCGACAAAGGCAGCTTCAGGGACCGTACAGCAGTCCCGAATGTCTGCCACCACAACCGAATTGACGGAGATATAGACGAGCCGTTATATAGAACGTGAGGACTGACAAGGCTAAACCCAATCCTCAAACGGCTCGCGATTGTGTTTGTCTCCGTCAGAAACGCGTTGATTCATTAGCCATAAACAGAACAGCTATTTGATGATGAACAACGTTTTCTGTTTTCTAGTTTGGAACCAGGAACAAGTGATGGTCGATGAAGACCCGATCTGAGAACTAACGATGAACGCAGTGCCAAGTGATGAAGATCCGACGAAGAAGAATACCTACTGACAAGCACGGTCCAAATGATGAATCAATGAGGCGTGAGTTCCGTTGAGAAAAGTGACATCGCCATCTCAAGGTACCGCATGAGGTTTGTGTTGAGGAGAAAGGAGAGTGATGGTGTTCGGGAAAGGGAGATCAATCTGACTCGATTGTCAAGTGAGAAAGGGCGAACCTCGATGGAAATCATATTCTGACCAAACGCTCCCTCGCAACTACATAGCACCATCTTCTTTTCCTGTGACTCACAAACGACCGAAATTCACCTGTGTAGACTTCAGTAACTCATTCAACGCACCGAACATACTCCAGAGACACACGGTGATATTTAGAGTAGGCGTGCTGCGAACGCCTGTGGGGTGCGCCATCAGCAATCCCACACTCCCAACCTCATCGACATCGTCAGCGATAAAGTCCAGTATAGTGAATTATAACCTATTATGACTGATACTGTAGACTGAATGAATAATGATACGGATATCAGCAATCTATACTCGGATATATAGTGGGTAGATCGATGTTCTAGTTGCAGGCCCGTCTATAATCTATCAGACTTGAGAGCTCAATCACTCGTCTAAGAGAACCACAGCCTAGGAGGTTCGAATTGAAGACCAGAAGAAGCGACAGAATTAAAAGGAGGAGACTCACTGGATCGCCCTCGCCGTATCGAAAAAACCCCAACTAGGGCGATAGTCTACGTGGCTCGTCGTCGTGCTCCCTAATCGCCATTGATTGAGCCAATACAGCCAGCAATCAGATGACGAAAGCGCGAATCGTTCGAGGGAGTGTATGATTCAAGGATCGGAGTCGTTTTAGTGTAAATGGAAAGTTCGAATAAGGATTGACGAGAATGACTGCGATGAGAACCCTATTCAGCTTTACCCCGCGAACATCTAAACCATCTCACCTGGTCAACTTCCTTCGTTGCTCTCAGTGCTGATTCCAGCCTCCGCTCAAGGTCTTCGATTCGTCCTAACTTGACCTCGTGGAACTCCTTCAGCACCTGGAGTTGCTCAGCTCTGAGCGTATGAAACGCTGCATCGAGTTCATGATGCCAGGGATATAGAACTGTTGTTTGAAAGACAAGAGCAGAGGTGGCGATGGTGAAATTCAAGTAGGGGAGGAGCTTTCGAGCGGTGGGACCAAGGACCATGGTGGTTGATTGACAAGGTTGAATGGAAGAAACCGGAGTTCGAAACGCAAGAAACTCTTTTCGGCCGATTTGACCGGCTCAAATTTGTTTCCGAGCCGGTCGCACGACGGCAGTGGCCGCAAAGTTGAACAAACTTGATCATGAACACTAAAGTTGAACTTACAGTATCTCTCTCAAACGACATCATCGCAAGGATAAACGACTGTTGATTGCATACGGACCATCACCCGCTCACAACCCCCAAAACACGAGCTGATATCATTGAGAAATAGACACCTCTGAGCAGGCCCATGCATGCATGTTCTTCGTTGAACTCTGGCCATTGGCAGCACATTACACTTTGCGTTGCATCAGATTCCCGCTGCACCTGCTCTATCCCTCCTCTGTCCCACCGCCCTCTGTGTATTTGACTGAAAATTATGCATGGTTTGAAGATTGAGAGTTTTGAAATCAGCAACGGGCGAGATATCGTTATAAGCCAGAATCATGACGGCCACGGGATAGCATGCCTGAGTAGGTGAAATGACCAAAATTAATCTCCTTGAAAGGATATTGAGTTTTTGCTGACCACTCACCGATACGACGCTAGACGTGTTATGGATGAGGTTCAAGATTTGGAAAGGACTGCTACTGTCGTCAAAGGCCATATAGATGACCAGCAGCGCAATAACGTCATATACCGAGTCAATGGCACAGAATACAGCACCAGACTCAATCAAAAGCAACAAGATGCGTTGGACGCGAGTCTTATTATGAAGACCGGCGTTTGTCATAGCACGATGGAGCGTCCTGATGATAACATATATATTCTAGTTTGAGACTTCAGGGATATGAAGCAAGGATGAAGCCTACCAGGCTTTAAGTGCGATTAGCAACGTCGAACATAGATTCACTGTCAGGGATAGTGTATTTGAAATCCAGGTCAGAGAGATGTACTTTATGTCTTCCGCACGGGCTCGAAAGTCATCCCACTGTATGCAGAAGGCAATTCCGACACCTGCGACATGTCAAACATCATGATTGTTATGGTGAGTTCGGATTCTGCCATGTTGCCATATAGCAATCACGGACCTATATTTGCTACCATTAGGACCACCAAAGTAAGCCTCCAGAATCGTTCTTGTTGAAATAATAACCACGCTCTCCGGGCAACAATGCAGTCACTCAAAAGAATCTACACATAGCCGCTCGGAAGCGCATGGAGTTAGATAGTTTGAAAATCGAAAGAGCTTCAACTCACAATGATTGTTCCAGGCCACATTGGCATATATTGCCATGTTGTGGCGCGTTTGCTGGCAGATTCGCCTTGAGCAGAAAGTCCTGCTGGGAGACTTTCTATGAATGTGTATTTGATATTGTAGAAAGTCAACCCTCCAAAATAAAAGATGCCCCAGGTGAAGCAAATGAAGATCACGATCAAGCAGACAAGTAAACCGCGGCTAGTCGGGGAATGTCGAAGAGGATACCTCCTGAACATCACTATGCCATTGTTGAATCGGTGTATGAAGTTTGACTGATGCCCATACCTTAATAGAGATAGAATTGCAATAGTCGTTCCCAAGACAAATGCACCTACTAGATGTGTGAATGTTGTGACAGCGGAAATCTCGAATACACATACCATATCCTGTGATAACCACTATTATATTTGCAATGTTGAAGAGCACAACTTGAGCATCAGAGGCCAACAGTGCTTGCTCATCGGAGGACATTTCTCTTGCTTCCATTCAGCTCACAGGCCGCAGTTAGTAACTTTCACAAACAAAGGTCAGAGAATAGCTTGCAAAACTCATCCTTATAAGTATTGAGAGCATCCAAAATCAGAACAAGGTGAGACAGGTTATGGAAACCTTCGACTCATTCGTGCAAAAATCGTGAGCTCACTCGGATCAATTTCACGGCCTTCGGCAGGCTCACTCATCAAGCTCAAGTTTTACTCTCTACATACTCATTTCACCTACTCAGAGCTCTATTGACCAAAAATCAAGGCACGCACTCTTTAATCATCCTCTAAGTACATTGGATTGGCTAAAGTCTGCACATATGGTTCCTGGATAACATTCAAAAACTGAGTGCAAATTGAATGCGCCAATGAATCCATCAATCATCATCAATGCTTTTTCGGCAGCAAATCCCACCTCCGGCATGTTGATCCGAAATCCATGCCTCGTTGCCGTCCTTTCCAGGAACACATTATCATTCACTGTAGGGGTGACTCCACTAGGACAATATGAACGGCTACTATTCATGATGCAAGTTGGGGAATTGATAAAAATATATACAGTCTGAGTGGGATGCTCACGGATATGATTTTCGGAAGCGTGTAAAGGAACAAGTAGAGTACTGCATGAAGACTGCCATTATTCATAGAGAGGATAAAGTAAACTGGCGAGGTGCCTGGAAATACTTAGATACTATGATACTTAGTGCCACGGTCAGTTCTGGATGAAGACTGCCATTACTCATAGAATAGAGAGAATCAGACTTTGGTGCCTGGACATAGATACTATGATAGTGTCACAGTCATCATTTCAGTTCTGGGTACCTCACAAATGCCACCGTCACAAGCACCGGCACCCGACTAACGATACACTGCATCAGCATGTATACTGGAGGAGATCACAGGTCCACCTGAATGGAGCCACAGATCCAACACTTGGTGCCTAGAAACGTAGCGGGAAAAGGGTTTTCATGAACATCTCAAATTCAGTCACTGCCCCATCTGAGTTTCAAGAAATTGCGTCGCTTCGTCAAGTTAGAATGACGGTGTGAGCCTGAGGGGCTGATCAGAGAGAGGAAATTGGGTGACGCTGAATTTTCCGAGTTTGTAACCTGACAATGAGAAAACGCGTGAGCTTTAGCTAACGCAAGTCGACTTCGCATTTTGGTCCCAGTTCGTTTAAGTCTGGCCCCGGAGAATGTTTCCAAAAGGTGACGGACATATTATCGTGGAGCTTCTATGTGGCAGTCCCCATAGTAGTACTAGTAACACAGGAACCAGGAAAAAGATGGATCATGGCCGTGGATGATGAGAACATCTCGGAGGATGATTCATAAAAGGATAGGCAGATTATTCAACTCTATGCAGAGTCTACGTTATGTGATTCAGAGTTTTCATAAACTAAGGCGTCCTCGGCGAACACTTCTGATGCAATGGCGATTATACTATATTTGATCGAGGTGCTTTACTTTTTGGTTCAGAACTTATTCTCGAAGTGGTAGTGCATCGACTCACCCGGGGCGTGGGCCTTCTCAAGAACAGACAGATTACGCTGTGGCTTCATATTCTCCCTGTACTACGACAGTCGGAGCATCGGAGGGAAAAACTTGCGTGGTTCCGGAATTGTCCTTAGTCCGATTGAAGGTGGCCGTCTCGAGCTCGACAATAGGCGAGATATCCTTATGAATCAAAATTATGACGGCGACAGGATAGCATGCCTGAGGGATTGGGACAGAATCAGTCTTCATGAAAGGATAGTTGAGTCTTCGACGTTCGTTAATCACTCACCGCTACTACGATAGACATTGCAGTGATGACATTCATGGCTTGGGAGAAACCAGTGTCGACGACCGTATAAATATCCAACAGTATGAAAACCTCGTATACCGACTGTATCGCGCAGTATACAGCACCAGACTCGACCAAGAGCAACAAGACGCGTTGAGCGCGAGTCTTCTTATGAAGAAAGGCATCTGTCATAAAGCGGTGATGATTCCTGTATATGCTCGACATCTAGTTCTCGAAAGCGTGCAAGGGAGAAGCTCACCAGGCTTTGAGCGCAATTAGGAATGTTGCACATAGATTCACTGCCAAGGAAAGTGTACTTGAAAGCCAATCCAAGGTGGTGGATCCTACGACTTCCACCTGAAGCTCAATGTCCCCCCATATACAGTCGGCAATATTGACACCTAAAATTGACATCGTAAAATATCCGTAGTAAGCTCAGATTTTAAGTGGATTGTATCAATCACGGACCTATATTTGCGACCATCAGGGCCACCAAAGTAAGTCTCCAGAACCTTTCCTGTTGAAACAATATCCACGCTCTCCAGGCGACGATGCAGTCGCTCAAAAGAAGCTACATAAAGTAGTAGAGCATGAGCTCAGATGGTATCAGAGTGAGACATCTTCACTTACATTAATAGTAGCAGCCCACGATGGCATATATTGCCATGGCATAGTGTGATTGTCGGCGGATTCAGCTTGAGCGATGAGTCCTCCCGAAAGAATTCTTACGAATGTGTAGTCGATATCGTCCAAATTGAACCCTCCCGAATAAAAGACGTCCCAAGTGAAACAAATGAAGATCACGATCAAGCAAATCAGTAAACCGCGGCTGGTTGGGGAATGTCGAAGAGAATATCGCCTGAAGATCATCATGACATTATTGAAACAATGTACGAAGTTCAACTGTTGCCCACACCTCAGTAGAGATAGAATCGCAATAACTGATCCCAAAACAAAGGCACCTAGGAGGATCTGTGAGTATTGTGACAAATAGAACCTCGAACTCGTACCATATCCAGTGATAGTCACTATTGAGTTCACAGTATTGAAGAACGCAACCTGAGCAAAAGACGCCAACAGTTCCTGCTCGTCGGGGGACATTTCGCATCCAAGGAATCAATCGAGACTCAACAAAGGATGTTTGAGGACCATGCTTGCAAAGGACGGGTTTATACCGGGAGTATGCACTTAAAATCAAGATGAGGTTAGACCAAGGCGGCGAGAAACAGATATATGAATGTTATCATTTCAATTCTGAGTACTCAGAGTACCTCACGAACGCCACCACCAGTGAACATCAGCCCCACAATCAACGATTTACCGCATGAGGATCACAACATCCACATTATCGGAGCCATGAATGATGAATTCGATGGCCAGGTACCTAGTGGGAAAGGGTTTTGGGAATATCAGTCAAGCACCGTCCAAATTCACTCACCTTGGCTGACTTCGAGGAGCATTCGCATCGTCACTTCATGTCTCCTCATTTGATAAGCGTTTTGATCTCATACACATTCGGAAGATTGAAGGAGCTTTTGTAAAATTGACAAGATGAACTCGGAAAGAGGCAACGTGAAATGGATTGCGCTGAAATTTTCAAGAAATTGTCACCCTACAACGAGAAAACGAATTATCTCTCGGGTCAATCGTTGCAAGTTGCGACCGCGCAGTTCTTCCTGGTCCGTTGGAGTTCTGCTCCAGAAAAAGGTCTCATGAGTTGAAGGATATAGTATCTTGTAGGTCTTCGTGATACACGATGCCCCTAGTAGCACGAAGACGAAAAGAAGATCATGACCATCATGGAATATGAAGAAAAGTAGTCGAGAACATCCGGAAGACTATATGGAAGCACCCGCCGTCAGTGTCAATGCCCGACTCCCCTGGGGCATAGGGCTTCCTCAAGAAGACACAGATTCCTCTGTGTCTCTGTGCCGCCCCTGCTCCAAAACAGCATGAGCGTCAGAGTGAGAAACCTGCATAGTTTGGAGATTGTCCTTGGTCTGATTGAAGATTTCGACAATAGGCGAGATATCCTTATAGACTAGAATCATGACAGCCACAGGATAGAATGCCTGAGAAAGTGAAGTAAATCAAAACAGTCTTCATAAAGACATATTTGGCCCTATCAATCACTCACCGCTAAGACAAAATACACTGAGATGATACTTTCTATGGTCAGGGTGAAGCTGGTGCCAACAGCGGTATAGGTTTCCAGCAGTAGTAAGACCTCGTATACCGTCTGTATCGCGCAATACATGGCACCAGATTCAACCAGGAGCAGCAAAATGTGTTGAGCACGAGTCTTCTCATGCATTAAAGCGTTCTTCAAGAAGCGATAGTGATGCCTGCATGAGTTTGAGGTGTACACCCGGCGATTAGAGCAAGGGTAAGCGTACCAGGCTTTGAGGGCAATGAGGATCGTGGCATATAGATTCACTGCCAAAGATAGTGAACTCGAAAGCCAGTCCAGAGTGGTTAACCTTTGTGCAATTTCCACCTGAAGCTTGATGTCCGACAATATACAATCGGTAATATTGATTCCTGCGACATCCAGTTGAACATGCTCATCATGAGCTCGGATTCTATATAGGAGTTACGAACCTATATTTGCTATCATCAATGTCATCAAACTAAGTCTCAGGAATTTTTCCTGTTGGAATAATATCCACGCTCTCCAGACAACAATGCAGTCGCCTAAAAGAGTCTAGAAATAGCAGAGCCTGAGTTTGTGTGATTTAACTGTAGAGACCCTCCGCTTACAATGATCGTTGGAATCCACGATGCTGCTACATATCTCCATGTTGCATTATGGTTGCTGGCAGATTGCACTTGAGCGACCAGTCCTTCTGGTAGGGTCCTCACGAATGCGAAGCGGAAAATGGTCAAAGAGAACGCGCCTACATAACAGGCGTTCCAGGTAGAGCAAACGAAGATCACGATTAGGCAAGCAAGTAAACCGCGACTAGCTAGGGTATGTCGAAGAGAATACCTCCTGAAATCACCGTGTCATTATTGAAACGGTGTACGAAGTTCAACTCTTGCCCACCTTAATAGAGACAGAATTGCAATAGTTGTTCCCAAAACAAATGCACCTAAAATTATACGTTAGTATTTTGACGATTGACATCTCTGAAACCACATACCGTATCCAGTGATAGTCACTATCAAACTCACGATGCCGAAGAACGCGACTTCAGCAGAAGAGACCAAGAGTTCTTGCTCGTCCGGGGACATTTCTTACTCGCGGTTACTTTTGGAGGACAAAGGACGTTTGAGGATCGGACTGGGAAAGCTCAGGTTTATACGCGAATTGAAAATCAGAGCTAGGTTAGATCGAGGCGTCGAGAAATAGATATATGATGGTGGTTCATCTCAACTCTGGATACTTCACAAACGCCACCCTCACAATCGACGATAACAGAACTGTACAATATCCACCTCAATGAACCCATAGACGGCATGACCGGGTACCTGGTGGGGAAGGGGCTTTCATGGATATCAATCATAGCACCGCTCAAATTCGCTCACCTGGTCTGAGGTTCAACACTAACCACATCGCCTCTCCGCGCCTCTTTGAAAAATCCATAACCTCTGTTTTGATCCAATTCAATACAAAAACGCAAGAGACGGGCCTGAACAACATAGCGAGCATAGAGAGTCAGCCAGAAAGAGAGACAAGCGGGGTGGGCGGAGTTTTCAAAGGGATTGTCACCCCACAACGAGCAACGCGTGAGTACTTGAGTACTCAGTTAGCCAACGCGACTTTGCATTTCCGTCCCGGTACGTTCGAATTCAAACGGAGTACGTCGTCGAAAGGCAGCAGACATCGTATTTTGTAGGCTTTCATACGGCGCAGTGCCCATGGTAGCACGATAACGAGAAAGGAGGGGAAAAATGGATCACAGTGGCCATGGTGGTTCAAGTGGAACAAGAAAACGTTGGAGAATTATGTAAGCAGCGTCAATGCTCTCGCGCCTATTTTTTCACCTCCCTTCTCGTTGACGAATACAAGTTTTTAAATTTGCTCTACCATCTCAACCTTCTCACAACACACGCTGGTAAATTGGAACCTTCTAGAACTCGACATCTTATGGTGCTAGTGCGTGCTGGGCCGCGCCCTTAGACAAACCCTTTCGAGAGAGATTTCGCCAAGAATACTCGACTTGTTCTATCGCCACTGGGCACACAATTTACCCGAACTGCACATCCTTCGACTCGAAAGAAGATTCAGTTATGGACCAGGATATGTATCCTCCACGAATTCCTTCAATGCAATGGCGTTTCTACGATCGATCCACCTCACTTCCGGTTCTTTCTCCGTTCAGACATTCACTGTACACAGTTACTTGAAGTGGACGAAAACTCGACTTCTCTGAGGCGTAGGACTAGGATTTGAACTCAATACCAGATACACGGACTCGAAATTCATCTGGTCCTAGAAAACCTCGAAACGTTCAAGGAAAAGGAAAAGGACCACGGTGTATAGCTTGAAGATTGAACAAGATGCTCGGTGGGTTAAGCGACCATAGGTGGCACTGGTATCTAAGAGGTTGTCGTCATCGTCTCACTATGCTCTTTCCAACGGTAAAGAGCAACGTATTAGCGGATTCGTTCTCTAATTCACCGAAGAGTCTACATATGTTCTCGCGATGATTGAAGATACCAAGTCTATGTTGCCTTTCAGATTATCCTATCACGCAGATCTTTCGAAGCTCTTCTGCGTCTTTCAACCAAGAGGTAGCTAACTGTGGTTTTGTCATGGGGTGAGTACTCTTCGTTAATCTGAAAACAACTCTCATGCTCACCAAGTAGCCTGTCTAAGAAACCTATCGCTTGTGGTTGTACGTCCCAAGACGCATGACGCGACATGAGAAGGACCATGAAATAGCGTCTGTGAGGTTCGTATACTACGAGCGGAGTTTTGCCTTCATCCCCAACACGTACAAGCTGTCCATTGGGAGTCATGAAGGGGTAAATCACAAGAACCCATTCGTAACCTTACCTGAAGTCTGCGGTTATGCGTCTTCCAACGATACTCCTGGCCTTGCGGATCCATAAACGTTCCTCCTCTGTGGCAAAAAATCACCATCAGCTCTCATTCGCTCGACGGTAGCGCTTCAGCTCACATTTTATCACTATCCGTTGGCTTCAAAAAGTCTATATCCGATATCCACTGCCCCAACTGTTCTCCCGGTGCCACACTATTCAAGAAGCGCACTCTGAATCTCCCATTGTGCCATTTGTGCCCGGTGACTTGCTCGATCTCCGCGACGAGTCGCATGATTTGTGTGTCCGGGTCGAGGAGGTTGATCTTGGTCAACCTAGGATGCCAATACCTAGTGACGACCTCGTAGTATAACGAGTCATCTTTCGTCGCGAGGGTCGTGTTGCGGACGCTGTTTGCGGTGAAATAGAGCTTTTGCTCTTGTTCTGTGGTCGCCTGAGAGGAGTTGGAGGGAGGATAGGCCCAATTCGGTGCGTTCGACATTTCGATGTCTAGTACTACTAGGAAATGGCGTGGAGAGAGTAAGATATAGGACCGTTCTCACCGAAAGAGCTTGCAATGAGAGTAAGGATATACAGTTCGGACTCGGATTCAAGGCATTTATGCTTATGTCTCTTCGCCTAGATCCTTGTGGGATCCCTTCACACTGGAGCGAGGTTGGGAGAGAACAAACGTTAACCGGATGGACCGAGTGGGATACCCGGGATGTGAAGTGTTTTCGTGAACCCTCGTAGGTTCCGGTACAGGAACTGACTTGCTTTCCCGGTCATTCGGCAGACCCTAGTACTTCCACGCATTTAGGTCTTACGCGCCACTGCGATATTATTCGTCCACTTCACGTATTTGGACCCTTGTTTGGTCGCATGCAAGGTACCGACGTTCAGTATGTTCAGTGGTACTCTCAGTAAGCAATGAATTTCCCAGCCTCGGCGACATTTAGGGCTCATCGGCTGGCACAAAGCTTAGACACGGGAATGTCTGCAAGACGGACGTCCCATCGTAATATTGGTCCTCGCTCGATCGCAGCCTCCAGGAAATAGATCTGTTAGTTCGATTAGCCCAGCTGTTCACGTTCGTACGGCAAGACCATGATGCACTAGGATACTATGGATTGAACTTACCCATACCAGACACGTTACACGCTGAACTCCAGACCCTTAGGGCTGGCATGAGTTACGATGATAATCTACATAGTTCATCTATGAAAGAGAGCATGATCAGGTCCTTTCTCGTTCATCTTCTACCACATGGGCATTGGGACAGCATTCTGTTCTGTAAATATCGACGCGGAAGCTAGAAGCTAGAAGCTAACAGCAATAAGTATCATCGACCCGTGATTTTCGGGAGGTATAGTCTGCTAGCAAGACAGATTACAGGTAAGTAACAGAACTTTGCTTTGATAACATCCCGATAACTCCTCATGAGGTCGAGAGAAAGCTTATGTCTCAGGAAGGAAGGGGTTGTTAGGCTTTGAATTCTGGGCATTATAGCGGATTCTCTGACATTCTCATTATGATTGTGACTGAAGATACCTTCATCTGAGGAACCGCCGGTCGGAGATAGTCACCAGTCAAAAGATGATATCGCCGTGCAAAGTCCTCCCTCCCTTCCTTAGCTTCCCGGACAGTGCAGTGGCTTGTCCCGAACTTTGGGGCTTCGACTACCCTCAATCGAGGGAACGCATGCATACACTACAGTCAGCCCGTGTTTTCATTCAATTTGGGAGAGAAAAAGGTCATACTACATCATGAATGAGCGGGAGATGAATGACATTATGAGCGCACGGCAAGAACTCCAACGTTCAAGTTGCCGTTCGGAAAACAGATGTTTAAGAAGCGTGGCTCCAGGCCGACAGAAGACGATCGCGAATGGGGACCAGGTTTGAAAGGGGGACGCCGATTATCGATATAGAAGGTGGAAGGTGGAAGAAGGAAAAGAAAACCAGAATGAGAAGTGACAGTCCGGCCGCGGGGAGACAGTATTCTGGGTCAATTATAGTATGTAGATTATAGTGGCAGAAAGGGTAACCGTGAGTGCGGCAGGCACTGGCAGGTAAAATCATTTCTGAAGGGACACCATCGGGAATTGACATATCAGAAACTGATCCCGCCCGTAGAGAGAAGAGGGAGAAGTCTGGAGAAGTTCATCGTCTCTACCCTTCTCTACTTACCCTGGAGCAGGGAGAGCAAGGGAAAACAAGGGAGAACATCATCAAAGCCCAGTGTTGGGGTAGAATGGAAGACCCTTGAACTTTCATATGTAGACTCAACGGCCTCAGGAATCCTTGATTGGAATGATTTGAAGGCCTGAACGCTTGAACGCGTGAAGGGTTGATTATTGATGATGATATCGCCCTTCAAGCAACCTGGAAATGAAAAATCTTCAGAAAGGCGCTGCACAGGATTCGGCCTGTGTTACTTATTTGTGGCAACTGATATACAGCTGGTGTAAGCAGAGCGAATCCGTCCATCTGGTAATCATAGGAAATCATGGGGAATCATGATCATACGCTTTCCAACACCGTCGTTACCCATTAACAATTCGCGGTACCGTTCCCCTTGGGGGTAATCGGTATACTATGATTGGACGAAACAGGCTACTTACTTGCAGCTCTGGAAACTTTTGGGAACGATGCTAGCCCACTTGACCTACACGCTACACACATCCCATGTTGCTGTTTTGGAATCTGGATGGATGGATGGGATGTGGCAATTCGCAACAAAATTCAAACCCAGTCCGGGTTGTACCGTTCGGAACTTGTAGTAGGAGTGTAATGACTTGTCTGTTGACTGCTGAACGTTTGAACGTTCATGAATCATGAAGGAGAGTCATCAGGAGCCATCGTGACAAAAAAGAGGACGACGAAGTTGGAACGGAAGTAATGAGGATCTCTTCGGGGTTGAATCTAGTGTATAAAGCTCTGACGAGACGATCAACCACCGGACTGTTGTAGTACATGCGCAACATGTGTGTGATAACGGCCGATTCGACGAAAGCTCGTGGTCCAGTATTGAACCCATTAAGGTATTCAGATGGTCGAATCTGAACGAGAATATCAGAGACCCGGGCTAAGACGTGTGAGAGACTTTTCGTGAGGAGTCTGCCTGTGGGACCATTGGATGAAAGAGGATGGAGAGGGTGTGTCGAACGCCTACGCGAAGATGAAAAACATGAAAAGAGTCTGCGACTGTTTGAAATTGGGGGCCAAGGAGCATAAATGTATGAGGGTTTTCGTTGACGTGTTGAAGAGATATTATTACTTGTCCACAAGCTTGGGTCCAACCTGCCCGTTTATCGTGAAAATCGATATCGACCAATGCGGGACCGTGAAGATCGACGTATAACCAGATGACGGAGGATGATCCCTTGGATTTGCCACGTACTACCAGACTATCATTGGCTGATTGTGGGTCAGTAGTTGGAAGTTGCTATTGGGGTTTTGTCGGAGGAAGAGTGTATTGGGACAGATATAGAGAGGTTTTTTTCGAAGAATCGTTGAATGAGATCGAGATCAAGAAGATTGGTTTGGAGATTGAACATGCCTTGGGTTTTCCACAGCAGAGAGCTAAGTTCGATTTGTTTCAGAGACATGGACAGAGACGCTGAGATGCTTTGCTGCGAATCAACCAATTTGCTGTTGCTGTTTTGTTGAGAGAGGCGATGTTTGGTGCACTGTGCCTCCTCTTGATCGAGCACCGACAGAGGGTCCAAGGAGATCTCTATACGAATTGACTCCGGTTGACAAGCAACTGATGCCGGGAAGCATAAGCATTGGACCACACATAATACTTCTGAATGAACCCGATGTAATCATTGGAATGGAAAAGCATGTAGTGGAAATTTCGAACTGGCGGCACGACGATAACATGAGGAAGGAAACTTTGAATGAGCAGTTGCCATTGAGCTATGAAAAACATGGGATGGGACCAAGATGGGACCAGTGCGATTGCGGACCGTCAATTGAACTGTTTCCGAAAAGGGCAGGCCTAAAAGGAGATGAGGCGTTAGTAGCAGGGCAGGGGTGGAACGTGAGCATGAATGACCGACTTGGAAATACCCGTGGGGCATAAAACGTTTTTCCTTGGGGAAAGTTCTGATCTTTGCAGGAAAGCTGTTTTCCGTCGTCCGAGGAAATTATAACCTGTGCAAGGACGGCACCGGATTGTGAGTCAGGCGGTGTCAGTAGATTTGTTCCCTTGGCAGAGCCTTGAGATACGGTGCTATGTAGGGGGGGTCGAAAGGCAGAGAAAGAGGGCTATGATACTTGTAATGTTCATCTTCATTTCTTGAATGTTTTTTGTGTTTTTCTGATGGATGGCGCGGCGCGGCGCTTGAACCAAATGGGGATGAAAGCCGACATTAGCGCCCATAAAGTGTAAGAACACGAGGCAGAGTCTGATTCGGGGTGACTTTGCGGCGTTTCCGAATTGCGGCTTGCCTTATAACCCCCACCTCAATTCGCGTCAAACCCCCTTCTGACTTTTCAGCCTCAGCCAACTCCTCCCACAATTTCTACCTATAACTTCTCTACAATTCCTCTCTTCATCTTACAATATTCTCCTTCCTCAAGAAGGCCGCCTGGTTCATAGCAGTTCCCCCCTAGGCAAGACTTGACTCGGGAGTGTTACTGGATACGGTTCCAGTCATTAGTCATTCGTAGCATTCAACATTACCAAGTTGTAGATACAACATGGACACCTTTCGTTCTCTCGTCCAACCACTCGTCGGGCCGTCTGCTTCCTCTGCTGGTATGATAGACGGTATGAAGCTCGTCGTGCTCGGGGGAACTGTCGAAACCGCGAGAAGGATGGGTAGTCGAGCTTGGCAAGTGCAGCTTACGTGTACCTTTCTCTCTTCTTCGTTCTAACCATTCATTACAGGAACCACTTCGTGAACTGTGAGCAATCCCTACCATACTTCGGCTGCGCAATGCAGTTTCCTCATTTCTCATATCTCTCGTTCCATCTACTGACTAACTGATCCAATAGCGTTCTTCCTCACGGCCCATTTCTCCGAAGATGATTACCCATACGACTGGCTCATGCTTTGGCTTTCGCGAAGACCCGAATGGCAACGTTCACGCGAATTCGAGACCACTACACGTTTATCAACGCCATTATCTGGCGGTTCCAACTCGTCTTCTAGCAGGACGGCGGACAACTCGTTCGGAGACGAAGACTACAGAGAATGGTGGAACGAGACAGCAGGACCGGCCGACGACCATCCAGAAATATATAGCTACAACGAAGACGATATACCCGGGAAAGTGAAGACGCGGGTGGTTTTCCAGCCGACTTTTGACACGACACATACGATATATTACAGAGGTCATTGGTTGAGAGTTCGAAGATGGCGAAAAGGTGATAACATGAACAGTAGGCTTTTTCGAATCACTTTCAAAGTCCACCTGATTCTCATGCTCATTTCCTTTCCCCAGATGGAAGTTGGGGAGGAAGCTACGGATATAGCTCTGGTGGCGGTGGAGAAATGTTGAGTGTCAGGTATGTGAGCTTTTTCGTGCTTTTTCGGACCTCTTCCCCTTTTCCCACTCGGACGCCACTGAACTCACCACGTTTCCTCAGCGTTGTCGCTCGATCCAACACCATCCTCAAGCAGCTGGTTTTGCAAGCCAAGCGCGAGTACGAAGCAGAGGCGATTCATCGTATTCAAATATACTTCGCCGATTCTCATGGAGGTTGGAGGTCAGTATAGTTCATTCTTTTGGCTCTGGACGATTCACCGGTAACTTAACAATTAATCTTTTCGCGACAGATGGACCGACTCACGTCACAAACGTCCAATGAGCAGTATTGTCCTCAATCCTGGAGTTAAGGAGATGTTATTGAATGACACCAAGGATTTCTTGAACAGCGAAAAGGTAGGATGATTTGCAAACAGAACAACATCATCAGTCTTGTTCTGACCTGAACATCTTTTCACTAGTGGTACGCGGATCGCGGTATCCCGTTTCGTCGAGGTTATCTGTTACATGGTGTACCTGGCTCAGGGAAGTCTTCCCTGATACACGCCATAGTAAGTCATTCGTTAGCGCGCCCCCTTGTGCGGTTGAATTCGGAAGCTTATTCGGACTTTTACACACAGGCCGGCGAGCTCATGCTTGACATCTACGCCCTTTCGCTTTCGGCTGCTTGGATCAATGACGCGACACTCACCACTCTCATGGGTCGCGTCCCTGCACGGTGTATAGTTCTCCTCGAAGACCTCGACGCAGCGTTCACTCGAAGCACCGGGCGTCGATCGAAGAAGGATAAGAAGGACAAGAAGAAGAAAGACAAGAAGGACAAGAAAAAGTCAAAGGACAAGTCCGATTCCGCTGCGAACGGTTTGGGGAATACAAGTGGTGTCGTGGGTTCTGGATCGTCTTCGAGGAGACGCAGGACTGGTGCTTCCGGCATCAACGGCGGCGCCAATGCAACTGATGCCATGAGCGATGTGAATACGCTCAGTTTGAGTGGTTTGTTGAACGCTCTGGATGGAGTTGCTGCCGCTGAAGGAAGGTTGCTGTTCGCGTGTGTATCATCTTGTTTGCGTTCCTATCTTCATTTGTCTGATCTTCTGGTGTTTCTATAGCACGACAAATCATCTTGATCATCTTGATCCTGCGCTCTCCCGTCCTGGCCGAATGGATGTCTGGATCGAGTTCAAGAATGCCAGTCAATGGCAGGCCGAGGCTCTGTTCAGGAACTTTTTCCCCAGTTGCGAAGAAGATTCAACTGACCATCATCGAGAGGATGTGACCTCCCGAGCTCCTACGCCAACACCTGCATCACCGTCGTCCTTATCGTTACCATCACTGCGGTCATCATCTTCCTCTCCCTTACAGTCACACCGGAACTCCCGCGCGAGCTCTGCAGGTCCCAGAGAACCCAACGAAGACGGGACAATCAGTCTAGACTCTGGTTCGCTCCCTCCTCTCGTACCAGCACTGACTCCCGAGGAGGAAGCCGAGTTCGCTGCCATGGGTCTCGTTCTTCCCGACGTGCCCAGCACAGCATCCACCCCAGGCGACATAGAGAACCTCGGTGCGGAAATCTCAGGACCCAGTTCAAGGCCGAGTACGTCTTCGTCCGGTCGTGGATCCTGGGTCGGCCTTCCTACTGTGTCGCCATCTGCTGCTCCCAAGAGGCCGGAGATCTCAACACAGCCAACGGATACGTCGAACGGGACATGGAGTCCTTCGCCGAGCCTTTCTTCGTTGGGCTCTGCGGTTTGGAGCATGCCGTCCTTTGTGAGCTCGACTGCGAGCTTGGTTACAGGTGCTGTTGGAGCGGTCACTGGTTCGTCACCCGGTACTCGTTCTCGTACCGCATCCTCTCCGTCCCCACCTCGAACGAGTGCCTCTGGCTCACCGAAGAGTCAACCTCGGCAGAAGACACCACGCACGCATTCCTCTGCTCCCCTTTCTCCGTCGGTTCTGTCCAGACTGGCCAAGGAGTTTGCGCAGAAAGTGCCGGATGAGGAGTTCAGCGTTGCTTCATTACAGGGGTATCTGCTCAGGAACAAGAGTCGACCGGAGGATGCTGTCAAGGGTGTTGATGTGTGGGTTGAGGAGGAAAGGCGTAATCGAGAGAAGCAGAAGGGTGCGAAGAAGAAGGCAAAGGAAGATGAAGCTCGAAGGAAGAGAAAGGAGCGTAGAAAGGAGAAGGCAAAGGAGAAGGAGGAGCAGAAGGAAAAGGAAAAGACTCAGGCTGAACCTGTATTGACTGTACCCTCACCGACTGCACCAGCCGCTCCGACTGACGCGAATGTAGTCTCCGAGCCTTCGACTACCGTTCTTCCGACAGACTCGATGATTCTGATGCCCTCTTCAGAGCCTGAGCCTGCAGCTCCTTCAGTTTCCTCGCCAATCATCGTTGCTGAACCCCTTCCCGCTGTGCCGGTCGTTCCACTCCAGGAAGTAACACCTCCCGAACCCGAGGCTCCTGTGAAGAAGTCAAAGTCGAAATCCAAATCGAAGAAGAGCAAACATACGGAAAAGTCCGACGAAGATGATTCCGACAGCGACTCATCCTCTTCTTCTTCAGACTCTGACGACCACGAGTCGAGCTCTGATTCGGATTCGGATTCAAGCAGTGATTCGAGTAGTGACGACGAGGACGAAAACACTGGGCCCCGTCCTCGTCCCAGCACTTCTTCCACATTGAGGACATCTTCATTCCCTCCTTCTTCGTCATTTCAAAACAGTTCTTCAAGTTGGTCAGTCGATCCAAGCTCATGGGAAGTTGCTGTTCCTCCAAACAACAGTTGGGGAGGATGGTGACTTCGAATGGCTCAAGTTGTGACCGGGAGTGCTGTAGGGATGCATGAAGTTCTTCAAACAGCAAACCTGCTTGTTGAACAACATAACCCGGTTGCGGCTATCAAGGTGGAAGAAGATGTAACCCACGGAGATGAAGGTAAAGCCCATATCATTCAACATTCGATATCAGAATCTCCCGGTGAGATACCTGACCCTGTATATGCTGAGGAGGAAACCCCTCTCACGAACAAGCATCCAGCTCTCACACCTCTCATGCTTTCGGCCATGGAAGCTTTCGTCAAATTGCCCTCATCCTCTATCGCTTATGCTTATATGAGAACGCAGATGGCTTTGCAAGCATATATATACGCCATTCTTGCTTACTCTTATTTGCTTCATCTTTATGCCTCCGTTCTGTATCTACTTTCTGGATCGCATTCCGTCTTGTCTTGAGTACGGACGAACATCTACCAATCAATGATCTTAATTAATGTTACTTCAGATATTCTAGTCAAATAGTTGTCCTGGGCTTTGTTAGTGGCTTCGCTGTATTTCGTACTTGAATTCCTTCGTCATTCGAATGATACACATAATTTTGAAATCCTGTGAAGTAATCCTTGATTGCCACCTTTCGCAGAACAGAAGATCCTTGCATCCTCTCGCAGCTAGGACATATACATAGATTCGGCTTAAATGGCAAAAGAGATTAATATTCGAGTAGGTAGTACATAGAGTAAGTACGTCGTTATAGTCCGTAGCACAGCGCTACTCCGAAGAGCTACAAGGTTATATTCTGAGGTATGTACAGTTTTCCATCTCCTAGATATGATTCGTGCCATCCACTGACTCATTATACGTTGGTGGAGGATCCGTCGCTGAGCCACTAGAACCAGAGCTGCCGGCACTAGGGCGGTTCATAGAATGCAATCCGCCGGGACTGAGGACAAACAGTTGGTCTGACTTCGTGACATTCGAGCTGCTGATCTCTGAAGCAGTCATTGGCGTAGTACGCGTATCGATAACCGGTGTTGGTATCATATTGGGCACACTAGAACCGACAAGGCGTGCGCTTCCTGCAGAACGAAAAAATCATGTAAGAATCATTCAAGCAGTGTACTCGAGGTTTATCATGGTATGGAGTACTCACCCATTCCATTGACCATAGTATCGGCATTCCCGTTCTCTGCAATGAACGGACTAGGAGCCAGCGTGTCATTGGCTTTTGAGTTGCCTCTGTCATGATCGCTACTGCTTTCGGGTTTCCGCTTTCTCAACAAGAGGAACAGAATCGCCAGAAATCCGAACAATGCGAGGATTCCGATGACAATTGCGGCTATGACACCGTTCCCCAGCTTTTTCGCCGCCTTCGACGGTTTTGAGCTGGTCTGTGAAGATGTAGCTTGCCCTTGTGCAGATCCTTGGCCAGACTTGGTGGCTCCAGCCGGCGTTGTAGACGGTGCTGCTGCCCTGAGCGTCAGGTCAACATCATGAGGTATAGCAGGAGTAGTAGCGTCTGGTAAATCGACGAGCTTGTCAACGATGCGCTCTTGGAGCTATACTGAAGGACTCGGACTCACTTTGGGTATCGTCAGTACAATGAACAACTGTTTCGGAAGCCATGCAGAATCCAACAGTGAGGACGAAGACAGAGGTTATTATGCTCGTGAACAATCGCATGGATAGTGGTGAGGGCGGGGAAGTTTGTGAACGATCGTCAAGTACTTGTATCCCGAAGCCCACACTACTAGCGTCATGCATCCACATCCTAACATCTGGGTGGAGAGCAAAGTCAGTATCAGTCAGTGGCTATGAGCCGCTTTCATTGGTGGATTCATAGTCTTGAATTTGCACATGCAGGACAGCATTTTGACAGCATCATCTGATGTTCACCCTGGAGCAGCGAGCACCGAGTTGCAAGGGAAGTTGAGTGCAAGCACTGGCAACCCAGGACTCTACACGAATAACTGCTCCAACACTCCACTTGTTAGATATAAACCAGTAGGGCCGACTAGCGGCACAGCCCGCTACCCGGTCCTTACCACTTCAACCAAAGGGCAACTCTTTTCAGGGATCGATACTTGACCATAGTTGACTGGAAACATCAAAAGCAAAACCAAGGGAAGTATTCCCGCTACCCTTTAGGGTAAGGGTTTTATACCCCCGGAATTTTTGCTTTTGAGTGCTCGATGCAATTTTCTGTTTTCCGGGCCGGTTTCAATTCAGTTGCCAGGACCTGTCGGCCCGCCCTCTGGGTTTCCCTTGGTTTTTGTTTCCTCCCTTTTTTTGCTGCTTCCACTAAACTGAAACCCTGCAGTTGCTGGGCTGCTGTATGTCCAATACTCTATCTATTTCCTAGGAAGGTCGGGGGTGGGGGTGGGCTACAATGATCATACATTCTTCAATAGGGTAGCGGGCTCAGTGCCGTTCATCGGCGCTACACTAATTATGAAGCAGAAGGACCAGGACGGCGGAATAAACGGTCCGGAACATGTAAATCTCACAGACTCCCAGACTCCTTCCCATCCGCTTTAGCAGCTAAAAAAATTCTGAATCTGAGGAGCTACCATATATAGTATATAGAGTGTACATCACACCCGTTTCTGGCACTGGTAACAGTGCCAGTAACACCTCAATTGGGGGTGGTAACATTACCAGTAGAATACCTCAATTACCAGGAAGTGATAGCACTTTTGACTAAACACAAATCGGAAATGAATTATCTGAATCGGCCCTTTTGAGTATCCACGCTTAGCGCCAGTGTCCAGCGCATCATCAACTTTCTGTTCACTTCCTTCATCTCCAATCATGAGGTATTGCAAAGCTGTCCGTACACGGTCTTACCATGTCAAATTCAAGCTCTGCTTAGCCTGGTAACCAAACGTTCAGCTTGCTGAACGCTTGGTAAAAGTCAGCAATATTTTGAATTGGACATTTTTTACCGACGCTTAAGATTGGTGCTTGCAAATAGAGGCCATATAAGGCAGTTACGATAAGAAATGAGATAAGATATACTACTTTTGGAAGCATCGCGCCGCTATCATCCACTGACTCCATCCTCTTGCTGCCGATAGCTGGGGTTCTGCCAGTCACCATCCAGTGCCTATCCCATAACCTGGTGCCATCATCATCAGACTGTATTGATTCATCATCCAACTCACCCAAAGGGCCTCTGTGTGCTATGTAGTGGCTGCAAAAGAAAGATGGTATGCAATTTGAGGCATTTGTAGAAATGGTCTCAAAGCCAAAGTAGCGCACAGATTGTTTCAGCTTTGGAATTAAGATATACATCCCCCAAAAATAAGTAAAAGGGAGCACAGAGCTTGTAGTCGAACAGAGAGATTCCAGCAATGGCAGCGCGATGCTTCCAAATCTAGTATATCTTATCACATTTCTTATCGCAACTGCCTTATATGGCCTCTATTTGCAGGCACCAATCTTAAGCGTTGGTAAAAAATGTCCAATTCAAAATATTGCTGACTTTTACCAAGCATTCAGCAAGCTGAACGTTTGGTTACCAGGCTAAGCTCTGCTCCTCTACTGACCGCTTGCACTGCATACCATTTTGGTCACTTTTTACGCGTTTTGCCATTCAATGTGTGGTTGTGCAGGCTTTTGCTTTCAGATCGTTGAATCTCGATGGCTATTAGTACAAGTACGCTCAGGGAAGCTTAAAAGGGCCGGAAGGACTGCGATCACCAACTCTTGTATGTCTTGTGCTGGCCTGGGACTATATGAGGAGCCTATCTAGTGGGTGAGTCTGTATTTTCAACTCTTGAAGATGTTCTTCTGATGTTGTCTCTAAGGTCATTGGCATAGACTCTGCCTTATATGTTCCAGAAGTGACTAGCTAGATTTATCAATAGCTGTCACCGCTGCTACAAACTCAGATATCACACAATTATTGTACAGTTCCTCGCCGTGCAATGCATAATGGGATTATTTTTCTTCGCTTGAACACAGTTCAAATTCTTCACACAGTTTTTTTGTGCTCTATCGTCTTGAGTCTCACTGCTTGGGCATCTTGTCTATAGTTCATTCATGGCCTCAAGCTCAAAATGACGTTTTGACCATATCAGGCAACCTCATCCCCATACTCCTGACGCCAAACGCCTTTGCTTGTCAAGCAGTGCTGAATTCATATTTCCTTCAACATGGGAGGAGCTTGCACCCACCAAAACTAAGGAGCTGTTGATTCCTCCTTCCCTTCTTGCATCAAATGACATGAACACTGATACAACTGTTCTTGCCAATGGTGCCAGCGTTTTGAACTCGCCTGATCTCTTCACCTTTCCAGAGGATATCGACATTGAGAAGAGCGAGGGCAACGACTCCGAGTTCACTCTAGATGAGCTCGAGGCTCAGACGTACAACACCAGCCTTCAGATAAGAGATGAACTGATGGATGATAAGGCCACTGCTGCGGTATACCGCAGACATCTGCAAAACTACACCATGTACTTGGCTGAATTCCATCCTCATATCTCCGCCATACCTATCACTGCAACAAAAGTATCATTGTTCTTGGATTATGAGGTCAAACATCCAAAGGTGTGTTTTTTGTGAGCATCACCTCTTAGAATCAAGCTAACTGCTCATTATACAACGCACACATAATGGCTTGGACATTGTAGGGACACGAGTGGGATTAGAGCACATCAAGTGGCAATGCATCAGTGCACTGGAATACCACAGATTTCACTATAAACATGAGACACGCTACCTTGCTGAACCGAAATCACTGATTCCCTTGCACAATGATACCCGAATTCAATCGTTCGAAAAGATGGCTAAAGTGAATTGCCCAAATGCAGTTGCCGAATCCCATTCTCGGAAGGCAGCTGGATCTTCTGCAGGTACACTTACTACTTTTGAATCACATTGCTTGCAAAGGACTCATATGCATTGCAGATACATATACTGCTGAACAGTTATGTCAAGCCTCAGCTCATTATTTCACCGCTGCCAACACAGCAACACGTCTGCTCCTAAGCTCCAGGGATCAGGCTATGCTTGTCACATCAACTTCATCAGGAAAAATATTCTCATCTCTAGATTCCCCAGAGATACCCCCCAATTCCTAGGCTGCTCAGAGATTTTTGTGAACTTTGAAAGATCAAAAAACATCCTAGAGATCCTGAAAGATCCTGAAAGCATCTGAAAGCACCAGAAAGCACCAGAAAGCACCCAGAGAGTTTTTAGAAGCCTCAAAGAACTCAGATACTCTAGGCTCTCTGAGACTACCTAGGAATTGGGGGGTATCTCTGGGGACTCTAGAGATGAGAATATTTTTCCTGATGTTGTACTGCATTTCGCAGTGATAATCTTTGAACCCTTCTCTGGTCGGACATGTTCCTTCAAGCTCTTCCTGTTCCAGAGCTCAATCGCACAGTTTCGGTAAGTTCGACAACTCATCATTTTGTTCATACTCAAATCAAAGTCAGGCGATCGTCTTCCTTGTAGATCAAGGCAAAACCAACACGACAGGTCGCTTAGATGAACATGGCGCACTACGCCATAAAGAAGTCTTGCTGTGCTGCCAGGGCGCATTAGCACGATACTTCTGGGTTCAGTTTCATGTTGTGGGTAGGCCTCACCCAGATTTTGTCCCTGATTATGGCGACACCGATTTCGGTGAATTTGGCCGGCGGGACTGGTACAGATTCTATGTCTTCCCGAGTTCAGAGGGTGATGATATACAGATGACTTACAAGAGTATGTATTAGATTTTCGTACTCAAAAGGTATCAACAAATACTGACATTCATTCTTGCTGCTCAGATCATCATTCATGGGTGACGAAGATGCATAAGGAAAATGGGATCTCAATCTCAAAGACAACACATGCAGGACATGGCTATGCTGCACATACCGCCCGACAACATGGTGCTGCAAAAGAGTCCGTCAAAGCGATTGGATGGTCTGCCGGTGATTCATTTAGTGCTTGCTATGATCAAGCACTTCCATTGGATGCCTTGATGGGTGCGGCAATGTTCAATGCCCGCAATTTCTCTACTTACTTCATTCCATGGGAATGCCTTGGTGGGTCCAAAAGCTAAATGTTTTCTGCTACCTCATTTATTGATGCAATACCTTACAGATCCGCCAGGGGAACTACTTCAGCTACTATTTCCTTGGGTTGAACAAGAACAAGTTGCACTAGAGGCCCGTTGTCAGGAACTTGGGCGCAAAGCTGATGATTTTGCACTCCATCAGTTCCTCAATCTATTGATCACCTTTTGACGGATTCTTTTGCAGGACACTGCTGTCCTGTACATGCAATTCCCAGATTGGCCGATGTGGGATTTTCCACCATTCAACGTCCCACTGTTTCGAAGCTTTTCGTTGGGTTCTACAGAGATCATAGCCCATGCCGAAGAGTGTTCTCGAGCAAACCTTGCAGCAATACCCAGACATGTCGCAGATTCATTTCGTGGAACGGCCACTACGGTACATATTCAACAAGAGGCTCATCAGGTAGAGAATAGGGAGATGTTTAGTACTCTGATGCAGAGATTGGACTTTCTCACAGCTACAGTTACCACACTAGCTGGTCCTAAGGCTCGACGTCAGGAACTTGGTGAGTAGCTTATCAATTTCTATCTGCTTAGTGCTCACTATTCATTTTATGTTCCCGCAGCTAAACTCTATGTACCGACGGAGTCCACGAAATGCTCTCTGCGCTCTAGTTCCTACACCACTCGTTTGCCACTTGCTTCACTGATTCATACTTCTTCGGCCTCTCATGTTTCTCCATTTCCCCATACTTCTTCATCACCTCATACTGCTTCATCGCCCCATACCTCTTCGTTGCCTCAGACTTTGTCATCACCTCAGGCACCAGCTGAGTATCCACATTCGAGTGGCGCGACATCGATACCCTCATCGCCGACAATGACAAGAAATTACTTGCTATCATCGGATACTGCGTTGGCGGCTATCCAAACAAAGGCTATGCAAGCTTTAGAAGCTCGATATGGCCAACAACATGTTGCAAACCATGTCTGGAACTGGGCCGACAATGCTTGGTTACCATCATATTCTTGTGTTGAAATTGCATCTTTTCAGACCATACGAGAGCTCTGGGAAGAGTTAGAGGTGGGGATTGATGGCCACCTCTCAATTTCGGAACTTGAAGGTGGATGGAAAGCAAAATGGAGACATGGTGACCGCGGTGCAAGCACTGATCTTAGTTGACGACGGCGATTGGTATCACTGGTAAAAGATATCTCACAGAAACAAGACTGGACAAACAAGCAGGCCTTAGATTTTCTCTCCACATCTTTTCCAATTTCCAGAACATCTCTGGATGAGCGAACACGTTCTGTACATTCATTTCTCGAGGCCATTCCTCAAAAAGGAAGTTTTCGAACTTACATCCTTGACAAATGTTCTTCTCAAACTCAAGCTTGAATCAATGATTCTGTAGAACCAACAATCATTCTAGCACAAATACGATACGATACAATCTTTATAGGGCACTGACTATTTACGATGAGTCAGAATATAATACAATAATTGTTATCCTACTGGTTTCGGTATTGCAAGTCATGGTTTTCAAGAAATCTGAGCAGTTTTTTCCGACCCTCTGGCATGTCACCATTTGCGTGGTCAATGGAAACCACCTTTGTCAACCGTGTGATTACTTCCATAGAAGAATTGGGCCCATTCTCTCCATATCTTCGTACTAGTGACACTGCTTGTAGGATCGTATTGAGACTAGTTTCATGTATTGCGAGGGACTCGAAGAGCATTTTCTTTGTGATCTTAACCTGCCAATGGGCTGAGTTCAGGATGCAGGAATGACAACAGGTGTACATAACTTTGAGGACACATCAGGAATCTGAACCATTTTATTCAGGTACTCATCAGCTAGATCTGCAACAAACAACCACAGCTTGACGATGTCAGGATTCTGAGCTCGGTCAGATCCATGAAAGTGATTGAATAAAGCGTAGCCATCTCTAGCTACAACTTGTTCGGTAAGCCATTCGAGGGCTTTGGATTTGTCGCTGACACTTGCTCTTGGAGCTCCTGTTGCCTTTCTTAGATTGGTCCGCACGCGCGCTATGTGAATCGGCACTTGTTCGTTCAATGTCACCATTGATGTAGAAGCCTCAGGAACATCAGGAGAGACTGCAATGCTTGAGTTGAAGAAAAACCAGTGCTATGCTTGCATAAACTCACATTCGATGATTGAACATTCCTCACGTTCTTCACGTTTTCTCTTTAGCCTACTGATGATATCATCGACTTCACGAGGAGAGAGTGCCTATATGATCTTGAGTTATCGATATGAAGATATTGATAAACAACAACACACACATATTCAACGGTAACATGGACGATATTGTCTTTTGCAGTTAGATATTCAACCATAAGTGGGGTCTCGAGCAAAGTGAGGTTGGTTTGTAAAATAAGGAATGGTTGATGGGCACTTGGTATACGATAATGAGGAGTTGAAAGCTTGATGAGACCTAGATGAATAGATAAGTAAAAACCGGACAATGATAGTAGAGTAGATGCACTGTGTACCTTGAATGATACTCTCAAGCTCGAGGACTCAAACGATCTCTGATGCTTTGACCTTGAAAGTCTGCGGCATGGTACAGCCTTCATGAGAGATGAAATCGTGGTGAACAAGTGTATCAACTGCTATTTCCGCAGCGGGATTCTCTCGTTTATCAATGACATGGATGGTTATCAAGATTTCCTGTGTATGTCTGTCAATGAACTGAAGCATATAAACAGACTGTTGTTCTCGTACCCCTAGAGCATTGCTTATGCCTTCATGGTTCATGCCGGATTGGATTGGCCGACTGGTATTGGTGAGCGAAATTGAAGCCTCGGGAACCACCGGCAATGATGGTGGTGGTTGGATTTGCATGATGTTTGATGTGTTTGTGGAATTTGTACGACTTGTTGCACCTTTATGACCTCCCCGCCGTCTCTGTTTGGGGTGAGATTTTGATCATGCGAAGAGTTGGACTGTGAACCAAAAGTGCACTCACCTTCAAGGCCACCGTGTTGACTGGCAGCAGTGCCATTGTACAATAACCACCGTTTCTATCTGAGAGAGCTCGCTCCATTGTTGAAACAGTTGTCTTGGTGTTCAGTGGGCCGGCGTTGGTAGGCCAGAGATGTCGGTGTGAATTCGCAAGTTCGAAAAGGGACTTTTGGTCCATGGATCTGATTGGATGGGCCAAGAATAGTTAGAAAGTATGGCCTATACAAGAATAGCATAATTGAACGAACCTCAATTCACTGAGTTGATAAGGCCTTCCCTGGTCCATGTTGCAAAGAATGGTCGTTGTTGGTGACTGAGCTGAGAGTGGAATAGGGGGTGCACCCTTCATCGCTTCTGTTGTTTGATGACTAACCTGAAAACAAGGACTCGATCGGGACTTACGGAGAGATATGAGCCTCGATTGAAGACATACACAAGCTATGTCCCCAATTGAAGGTCTGAAATATAAGTAGGCCCCAGTCAAGGACATAAATAGAGTTATACCTTCGTTTGGGGATTACCTAGACCAAAAATCCTCAATCATGGGTCTTCAACTTGTTTGCACTTCGATCGAGGGATTCATAATCCTGAACAGTCCCGATTGTGGGTTTTGAGGACCAGCCAGACTCGAACGGACTAAATTTTCAAAAGAAGACATCGAATGAGCATTCTATACACTCGAACGATGCCTTTCCATGCCCCAGTCGAATGAGGCATTTTCATCAAAAGCCCTCAAACCAGTTTTTTGTGGGCATAGTGACAGATTGTGAGCCCAGATCTGCCCGGAATATATTCTAGCATTGGTGTCGATACCTTTGATGAGATGTTTGCAATGCCTTGACTATCGACGACTGATAACGAGCAGCCAGCAGATTTGAGAGGGACTCAAATGAGCAGAGTGAGGTTGAGGAGAGACCGGATATCCCTGGCACACAGCTGCCAAATGGGAGATGTTGCGACCTTGAATTCCTTCATTTCACGTGAACGAGGGATGTCAAAAACGATCGATTAACGAGAGTGGGGTACATGGGCTACGTCGAGTGAGAAAAGAAACCCGGACTGTTACCAGCGTCTATCCGATCAGCATCAGGATGATGAATCCCCTGCCAAGCTCCGACCACATGACGGCTACCAGCGGCTGCCAGTAACGGCGACGAGTTCCAATACATTGCAGTACACCACCACCATCAAGACTGCCAGCACTAATGAAATACATTGCCTCCCACCTTCATACTTTTGGAAGGAAAAAGATAAATGTGTCCCAGCTGTAAAGAAAGTAAACTAGCCACCTTAGATGTTTGACATCCTTTGACACACCGGATTCAGAGAAAATTCCAATGAGCAAAAATTTTGACCAATAGCAAAAAAATCTATCTATTTTTCACAACTCTGGAAATGAGACACAAAATACCATATATTTACACATTTGTTTGTACAGCAGAAGATTGACAATTCAATGCACATTTTTTGTGGTTCAAGATGTTCATTGAAAGGATATAATTACTGGAGGAAGAAAACAATAGAGATACAAAATATTTTGATCCAGCTGTTTCCTTTTTTAAATCCATATATTTCATGAAGTCAGAAAATCCAGCCAAAACTTGAATTTTTGTCTGTTTTGAGATGACATCCAAATAAGATTATTTCTATTGTATTTTCAAGAAGAACAAAAACCAAGCTGGAA
Source organism: Lentinula raphanica (assembly GCA_027919835.1). Classification (NCBI taxonomy): domain Eukaryota; kingdom Fungi; phylum Basidiomycota; class Agaricomycetes; order Agaricales; family Omphalotaceae; genus Lentinula; species Lentinula raphanica. The sequence continues at coordinate 102,942 of JANVFP010000049.1, forward strand.
CCTAGCCTTTTGGAGCTGCTGAAAACCCTAAACTGAATGCAACTGGCCCTTTTCAAATGATTTGAAACTCCGGATTTCTGCTTTATTTTCATTTGCTGGGAGAAGATATTTGAAATATTTCCATTCTAAGAATAAATCAATACTAAGAATTGTATGGGTTTCAGGTGAAATTTTTGCCCATACAAAACATCTTGATCCAAATAAGTCAACATGTGCATAAAAAGCTCTCAATTCCTTATAGTTTTCTTGTTGTCAAATTCATGCCCTTTCAATAAACATTTAAATCCATACAAAATGTGCCCCAAAATGTAAATTTTTGACTGTACTTTCACTGTTGTGGGAACACAATATTTTGTATTTTTGGAGAGAGCAAAATTTTATTGGAATTATCTACTATTGGCACAACTTTCTGCTCAATGGAATTTTTTCCATTTCCAGTGTGTGAAATAGTCAAGCATCAGCAAAACCTGGCAGCATTGTATTGCACTGGACAGCACTGAATAGAGTCAGGTAATATAAATTTGACATTGTGGGATATTTGAAGCTATTGTTGAGAAATGCCAGGAAAGGCCTCACCATCTACACAGGTTGACACATGCTCACATGTAAAGTGCATATATGCACGCGCAGACCATAAATTTAACAGTAATAATGTTAGTACACATAATGCTACATGACCAACTCTGCATTAGGGTCAAGACCTTCCTTTGGATTCCTTCAGAGTATTATTTTTCTCCTGTTGGCAAGTCTGTATAATAGTAAATTTGTCAATTTCTTCTACTTTAGAATATCAGATCAAACAATGAATAAATATTGTTCAATACTTGTGAGTGTTTCCTTCATATACTCAAGTAGATACTTCAGTCATGATTTGAACAAATCCCATTGATTATTTGTAACACTTGCCCTTGAATGTCTGTCACTTACAAACACTCAAGTATAGACTCAAGTTACAGTTGCTGATTTTGAGTGATGAATATTTGTATTGTGAGTAGCAAGTACACTTGTGAACACCTCTACATTCAAGTATAACCAACTTCAGGCTCTTCAGTGCAACAGATACTAAGGCAATATATAATCAGATTATATATTGTCTTTCATCATTGTAGTTCGAATAACTCATGTGGTTGAGATTCTCTTCTACTACAAGTTTATTGTTTTTCAAATAAATTTGCAATTTGATCTGATACTCTTGTACTGTATGCTTAGCTGTATTTTAACTCTTGTATCTGATGCTGTTCTGGTATCTTCAGATAGTCCTGCTAGACTGCAAGTTACAAGTAGTGGATAATTAATCAACAGAATACTACTTAACAAAGAAGTACATTCAAGTATAAGAGTAGAAAGAATTCATTGCAATTTGTCATAAGTTCAGCAGCATGTCAGTGCTAAACATTCTCACTGACTTCATTCTTCTCCCATGTCCCTATTTATCTGAGTATTTTGAAAGTAAGTAATATCTGAAACTTGGGGAGTATTCAAGATAGACTGGTTAAAAATTTCCACAACAGGTGAGGCATCTTTGAGGATCAGAATTATGACAGCCACAGGATATGACGCCTTGAATTCAAGTGATTATCAGAGTCAGCTAACTTCCAAGATCAGGATTACTTTGTCAAACACTTACTGCAACAATGCCAAAAACAACAGAAATAACACTGTATGCTTGATTGAGACCAGCATTTATGCTAGTATTGTATGCTTCCAGCAGGTCAAAGACCTCATATACTGACTGTAATGCACAATATATGGCCCCAGACTCAACCAAAAGTAACAAAATATTTTGAGCATGAGTCCTCTTATGAAGATAGGTGCTAGATATTAGCCAATGGTGATTTCTAGTATTCTGATTTGAATTCAATACCAAGTAACATGTAAGGTAAAGATTACCTAGCTTTGAGTGCAATGAAAAATGTTGCACATATATTCAGGATCAAAGATAGTGTATTTGAAAGCCAGTCCAGGATAGTGGCCCTTGAACCTGCAACTTGCACCTGAATGTTTGACCATACACAGTCTGCAATATTGACCCCTGTAATATGAGAAGGTTAATTGGTTCCTATCTTGAGTAGTTGCAGTCAAGCTGCACCTATATTGGCCACTATGAGAATCACCAAAGCAAACCTCCAGAACCTTTCCTGTTCAAATAATATCCAAGCTCTCCATGCAACAATACAGTCACTCAGAAGAATCTATAATTAATAAATAGAGGTAGTTAAAGTCTTGAATGATTCCAAGATGGTACAACTTCACAATAACTTGACTTACATTAATTGTCATGGGCCATGGCATCATGTATTCCCATGAACTATACAAGTGATTGTATGAAGATAGCACCTGAGCACCCAGCCCTCCTTCTGGAAGAATTTTGATGAATCCATACTGAATCTGGGTCAACACAAACCCTCCTGCATAGAAAATCTCCCAGGTATAGCCAATGAATATTACAATCAAACAAGCAAGTAATTTGAAATTTGTTGGTGAACTTTGAAAAGAACGCCTCCTAGCTATGTTATGATAAACTGATGTATAAGAATCAGTTTGTATATATACCTGAGAAGTAGAATAGCAATAATTGTTCCCAAGACAAATGCACCTACAAGAGTATCAACTATGTGTTAGATCTATCCAAAGTTCCTCAACATTTGAAGCACCTACCATATCCAGTGATACCTAGGATTGAACCCAGAGTATTGGAGAACACATTCTGACCTAATTCAACCAATATTTCCTGTTCATTGGGGGACATTTTGCTTAGCATATACACAAGTCTTGGAAGAATGAAATGATTACATTGTTCCAACTTGTAACAGCCCTTTATACCTGAAATAAAGTTAATACAAAATTGTCAGCATATTATACATTGAATTTAAATTTTTCATTATTGCTATACAAAAGATCAAGTGAGTTGAATACATGACTTATCCTACATTGTCTTACTTCATTCTTATCTCTTTATCTGTTCAGTCATTGACCAAGTACTGGTAAAAAGTGAAAGTGAGCAAGAATAGGCATTGCAAGTCAAAGTCAAGTCATCAGCAAAACAGGTGCTGCTGAACAGCACTGTCCAGCGGCTCCAGCACTCTCTGCAAAGTTGCTGCTGGACAGTGCTGCACAGCTCTGCAGCACTGTTTAAGTCTGGCATGGCACTACCTGGCTTGTACTTGGCACTACTCAGAAAATTAGATTTTTTCACTATGTCATAATTATAATGACTAACTGTATTGAGTGCTATCCTATTCAATGTTGGACAGCACTGTCCAGTGTAATACAATGCTGGAAGTGCTGGAGAGCAAGACTCAGGTTTTGCTGATAAAAGCCAGCTCTATCACCTCAACCTACACACCTACCAGCCATGGCCCATCATGAATGATGACATATTACATAGGATACACATGAGTATACAATGTGATTAATAGTATAACATGCATTCAGGTAGAATTCATATGATTCACTTAATCTGAGGACCAATTGCATGAACAGTCTTCATGCAGGCTCAGTTGAGTACAGGACTGAGGATTCAGCTTAAACTAACTCACCTCACTAATACGCTCATTTTGCATGCAGGCATGCAATGGCCTAATTTTAACAATCGGAGCCCTGTAGAGTACCAAAGGACTGTAGTGAGCTCGAGCTGACAGTCAAACTTATATCATGTTAATGCCAGGACATCAGATCCAGACAGGAAAACACATCCTGACAAATAATAAAAGTTAATACTCGAGTCCCTTGGAGTTGGTCGGGGAGTCCTTCGAGACAAAGCCACCTCTGATATGAGCTATCAAGGGATTATCAACTTAGTTTTCAACACCTAATGGCCAACTGAGTATGATACTGCACCGAGATGAGCTTAGAACCAATAGATCTATTCATATTACTATTGGGGATGGATTATTCAAGGCCCAGACTCAACAGATCTGTTCACTTAGATCAAGTTTTGGGATAGATCAGGTCGCAGGAATGTGACTAAATGGAGAAACAAACCAAAGTGTAGCATCCCAGTTACATGTGGATGTTTCCTAAATGGGAAATAGATGCCTGAGATGTACAGCTTTGACCAGGAGTGTTGCAAGAGTAGATCTTTTGACTTCACCATTGTTAAACCTCTGGATCTAGTCGATATATGCATATCATTGGAAAGCTAGAAGCCAAATGAACCTATTGGGACAGGTTTCCCTCCTTTATATGTACTCCCATTCAGTTGGAGAGGCATACAACTGTTCACATAGTGGAATCAAATGAGGAAACGTTTGAGTTACCTGTGCAGGAGCTTATCCGTGCCCTTTAACCACCAGCATGTGGATGGATGCATAGACCAGGTCCAGATTTGAAGGTCAGGCAACTAGATCTCGATGAAGGACTACCAGAAATGGACATTTTTATGGGTTTTTTTTTTCTTTTTTACTCTCTGTTTCTCTGGTATTTGTATTGTTTCTTGTCCTATCTTTCCTTATTTGTATCAGATCTCGGACTCCGTTCTCTTAAATCTATAGATCTATTCCATAAAAGAGTAAGTTGGCTACAGATCTATTTGTAGAAGTACTTAAGGATGTAGCCTACAAAAATATAATCAGGTTTTGTACCCAGTTCAATCTCTGACTAGCTAACCTTTGCCCTCATATGTGTGGGGTAAAGGCTTTGTAAGCCAGGCTGTCTTCAAAAGTGGTCATGAATCTTCATCTCATTACGCCCGATATCTTGTCAGTTGATAAAGTCTCAGATAGATTTGAGTCAAAGGTAGCCTCCTATTGTGGAGATACAGAGGGCTTGGTTTTCAGTTGTTCCAAGTGAGCGTTCAGAGTTTCAGTGGCTCTGTTCAAGCAGACATGTGGTGATTGGTGATCCACACGAGCTGTGAAGGTTTCCTGTGATCGGTGATCAGTAGATCTTCAACCTGGTTCTGATAGTACTTGTGTGGTCATAAAGTCTGATCTATACGAGTTCTCTTGTTCCTTGTAAACCCTTTGAGTGGATCACTCACCCCCTTCAAGTCCAGATCAAAAGATCTGTACTTCCATGTCACTTCGCTCTGTTGACCTGTATTGCAGATCCAGTAGATCTTTAAGACTACCAGTTTGTAGTATAAGATCATGCAGAATCTCTGACAACGCCCCACACCTTGCTTAAATACATTTGACAAATGACATAAGAAGTATATTGGTGATCAGTGTTCAGTGATAAAGTCACTAGTCCATTAGATCTATCCAATGAAGCAATAACTTGCACCCTTCATATCCTCGTTATCACTTTAAAGTAGAGAGAAAGTATGTTTCCTTTTAGTTTTTTCTTAAGTTCAATGAGTCATATCAATTCAATATCACAAAAGACATGCATGCTTTGATAAATGGATTTCACTAGTCCAGATTGACAGGACAAATATAAGAAGTTGAATCAGCAGAAGGTAGGTGGATAACATATTTTGTATCTTTCACCATGCAGATTGGATAATTTTTTCACAGAGCTATTTTTTAATTTGTTCAATAAGTTGTGTGACATTGAGATGTGATATAGAATCAACATTTTTGTAATTGTTTGAAAGGAGTACAAACAGAGGGAGTTTTTCAGTATAGTATGAAAATTGAGTTCAAATAAATAACTTTCAGAGAAAATATGCTCAATCTGTTGGTGGGAGATGTATGTAGTGATGTCCTGGGTCAGGCCTAAGCCTGGAAGCCTAGCCTGACCTGATCCCAAAAAGCCTGACCTGGACCCACCCCAAACAGCAGGGCTGAGTGGGCTCAGGGATTAGATCTCAATTTTGAGAGGCCCAATACCCGGGTATAAGCCTGGGTTTTTTCAACTTGATATTTAGCATAGAAAATAGTCTAATATTGAGGACTTTACTATTTAGTATTCCAACAAAGAGGTTTTCAATAACAGCATTGTCTTTACCTACCTTCTCTGCAATAGACAGTTAGATACAGCCTAATATAGTTTTCTTGGAAGATTCTCAAGTGAATGACCTGTATATTTTGGTTAACACAGACTTCATGTGTTTAAATTTGGCTTGAATTTCTTTGAGTTTTGTGATAAACACACTCCAATCTGTTCCTGCCATCCATTAATCATCCAAAAAGTAGGCCAATGAAAGTTGATGAGACCCTCTAAGATGTTGACTTGGAAGCCCTGGCCTGACCCAAGCCTGACCCAGCCCACACTGGGCTTGGGCTTTGGACTCAGGTCTGATATTTTATAAGCCCAAGTCCATCAAAGCCTGATTTGAGCTCCCCCCAAACATCACTACTAGATATATGTTTATTGAGCTTTCACTCCCACTCATAGAAGTCTTTTCTAGAAAAGCATATATAGCTGAAAGCTGATTGATTCAAAATCAAGTTCACTCTGCTTCTTGCTCACATTGACAATACCTCACCTACATTTGCTACTAACAGAACTGCCAGCACAAGCCTCCAGAATTTTACTTGAAATAATAACCAAGCTCTCCAGGCAGCAATGCAATTAATTGACACTCGAAAGAACCTACAAACTCAAGCCTCGCTGGATGGTTCTGCAGTTGCAAAATTCAAGAGAAACTTGTGTTACAGCATATCGGCATATATTGCCGTGTATTAGTATGATTGTTGGAATATTGGGACTGAGCAAGCTGCCTTCCCGGGAGATTTTTTTGTAGTGAGGTACTGAATTTGGGTCAAACTGAACCATCCTACATAGATGACATCCCAGGTGTAGCAAAAATGTCATGCAAGTAGGCTGCGACTAGTTAGTGAACATCGAAGAGTATGTCTCTTATGTCAGTGTAAGACTGTTGTTACAAGATGGTGTACGGGGTTCAATTTTTGTTTATACCTGGAAAGCAAAATCACAATGAGAATTCCCAAGACAAATGCACCTGCAAGTGTAGTGAGCTGTGTGTCAGATCCATTTTCCAGTTCCTCGAAAACAAATCACATACCATATACAGTGATATGCAGAGTGTTCGAGAGCAAATGTCTGACCAGAGGAAACCAGAACTTGATTCTCTTCGGGGGACATTTCACCCCAAGTAGACATATTTCGAGGGTCGAAGAATAGGGAACATTAATTCAACTTCGAAAGCCCTTTATACCTGGCATATCCTCAAACTCGAAAGTTTGCGGCATTGGGATCGCGCTGATCATTGTACTTTCAGTCTCTAGATGTCGAAGCGAGTGCATAATCGACCATCACTGATGAATTCGCGGTTATGATCATCGATCAACCATCGGTGGGAAGCAAGGGCCGCCAGTTTCATCGCCCAAGTATGACGGTCTACATTGGACAGCTCCCACAATCAACAACAGGCGCGTGAAGTGCTCATTAGTAGATATCGACTTTCTATTCACTGTTCGGTTACAACATGCATCTCAGCGGAACTCATACAATTCGCCCAACCCCGAAACCTGTTGTGTGAACGATTTCATGAGGCTCATTTGGAAGCAAAGCTCGAGCTGACTCACCTCGCTTTAGGATGAAGAGCAATCACATCACCTCTTCGTGCCTCCTGGAGTGACAAATGAGTTTGATGGTTCATACCCAAACGCGAGACATCTATCCATACCTTGATGAAAGGATTTCGCCAGTCTAAATTGACTCGGTGAACACGAAGAGTTGAATCTGCGAAAGGCAAGCGGAGGATTTCATATCTTGTATCCTCGACCATGAACCCTCTTGGTTGTCCCTTGAGGGCTTGTTTCAGATCAACTTGTTTCCGTTTGCCTTCCTCGTTCTCCCGCAGAAGTGCAAGTTCGATCCACGTCCACGTCCCGTCTTGTGGACTCGCCGCTAAGAAGTCACAGATAAGCGCGTCCAGTTATCAGGGACGTCGCACAAAAGATGGGACGTACTGGTGTATTCCTTGCCCTGATCATGACACTGAACCTCAATCGAAAGTTGCCGGAGCGGGTGTCCAGTACTGCCCTCCAAAGGCGCCGAAGCCAAATACAGATGATCATTCTGTTCCAGATACACCATACTGGTCTTGCGCACATACGGGACTACCCGCCATCTATCGATGTTCTGCAACCCAGTGAGTTCCGTGATGTTCTCAGAAGAGGGCATCATAGCGAGGAAGTCCGTCACTTCGTCCTTGATTTGGAGTTTTTCTTCGAGACGTTCGATGAGTTGTGTGACGTTGGGACGGGCAGATGGATCGACGGCTCGGCAATCGTTTGAAACGGGTGTAAGGAGAGGGAATTTTCGGTCGGGATTGCGCTCGCGAACGACAGCGATCAACGTTGAGATTATAGCTCCCAGGGAGAATACATCTGAGCTGGTGGTGGGTGGTGTGTTATGGACCTCTCGGATTTCAGGTGCAGTGTACTCATTGAGACTTCGTTCCAAGTCCGGCAAGTCTCTTGCGGGAACGCGTAAATCCTGAAGCTGAAGACCGACCGATCCAACGATCACTTCGCCCTTCTCGTTCACGTTGACAACGCCCTATGAGACGAATTTGAGATCATCGTTCAAGGCACAGCCCAAGTATGCATGCACCAACGTACCGGTCTTAGTCTACCATGGATAACAGGCGGAGTGCGAGTGTGCAGGTATTCGATCGCACGAAGGAGTTCCAGAATCTACGTGATTGATTGAGTAGTTTCGTTGAACAGTTTATCGGAAATCACTCACCAGCCTCCGGAGGTTAGGTTTGGCATTCACCCGAACATGATCAGTTATGGTCAAATGAGATGGCTGGATGATGATGAAGGGTGGAGTGTCGACCGTCGACGCCCCGAGAAATCCTGACGAGATGACAGGATCAACATCAGAAGAAAGAAGGAAAATGAGGTTTATGCAGTACATACCCTGGATACGGTTGCTTCGTAGATTTTTCCATGCCTGAAACGATCATTAGCTTCATCTAGGGTGACAACAACAGTGGAAGAGCTCACCTTCACATACCGAACGGTCGTTTCAGCGTCTTTCAGCTCGATGATTCCCACCGATTTCCCAAGCCATCTTCCTGCTCGAATGAACGACGTTTTATCGGGACCTAGTAGAAACCCTCTTTCCACCTCCCAAGCAGTGACCGTCCACGACTTGATCTGAACCACCGAATCCCGCTTCTGCTCGTTGAGTCGCGATATCCCAGCTCGTAGGAATTTGATCACTGAATCTTGGAGCTTGATCATCCCTGTCTCATGTCGCTCAAGCAGCGCACTCATTCCTGTGACGGTCACCGTCGAATCAACGTTGATCGTCTCGAGTATACTGTCAAGCGTGTCCGTGGTCCCAGACGAGAGAGAGGCGACGGCTTCTTGGATCATCTTGAGTTGTTCACGTTGATCTTCGAGTTTGGCTTGGTGGAGTTGTTCAGCTGAGATACGGTTTCGGTTGTGATCATTGGCAAGGTTCCAGAGGTCGTCGAGTTTGCGATTGGCGAGGATGAGGGCAGAATTCTGTGGATACATGTTGTAGTGAAAGATTGGAAGAGAACGACGACGTTGAACATACCTGGAACGCAAGACAGGAAGACCACAAACTTCGTTCGAGTTCCTCGATCGTAAGCTTGATATCGCCGCCTTGAAGCATGGCCTTGAAGATGTTCTTGTTCCTCAGTGATAACGCCAGATCCCTGATGCTTTCCAGGTTGCTATAAGATGTAAACGCGTCATGGGTCGATGGAAGGAAGCGATGATAGCTGATTAACGCACGCAACCAAGGTCTCCACGCTTCTCTGAAGCGTCTCATCCGCAAAACTCTGAGGAACCTTCAGAGATTTGAGTATATCGCAGACACGGGCGAAAAGGACTTTGAGTTGATTCTTGTTGTCGTGCGCCTAGGAAATGGAGAGTACGAGCACTTTGCTTCAGAAATCGAAGAAAATAAGACGAAGAGAAGCTGAATGACCTGCTCAACGGCGTCGAGCAATTGTTGAAGAGCAGTAATGAGTATGCCAGCTATCGGCTCTGGAATTGCAGATAGAACCTGAGAGCTTTGTCAACGACTGAAAGCAGCTGAAGGTCAAAGTAGCACTTACAGGCGTAACCTGGTTGAAACATCGCAAGACGTTTATCCCAACTCCCATACTCAGTCTCGGGTAGAACTGAAGATTGCAGTTATGGGATTTCAAGGGAGTGTGATGCGTTCTTCAAAGTTGGACGACTGAATATACTGAGATCATGCTGATGGTGGCTCTTCATTAACCTTCTTCATCACAAGGCCTGGAGTCTGTAATTGGTTGCCTAGAAGACTGGAAGTTCGAAGAGGAAAGTAGCGATTTGTCACGAATCGATTCAAAGGAGAACAGAATTTGCTGAGGAGCGAAGGCCACGGAAACACTATTGAAGAGAGCCATCCTGCAGGCTCTCGGTCGATAAACGATGAATCGATGGAGCTTTGAAGGTCAAAGACCAGAGTTGAGGTGATGGCCGCCCATGAAAATTGTTTCTCACGCTGGCACTATCTTCCACAATCCTCGTCCGACGTCTACTCTGTTCCGCAAATGCTGGTCATGGCCGATGGAGACTTCAATGTAGACTATAGGTGGATTAGATGACCGTCGTGAGAATGAAGCAGATGGTACGCCACCGTTTCTGTGTTGCTGAGAATCAATGATCAGAAAAGCCGTGCTCAAGCTCTTCAAGCACCGATAACCTTCAGATAGAGACGTGAACGGGTAACTCTGTTCTTCTTCAGAAAGCTCCATACTCGTTACCAACCCTTGCCGCAACGTGAACAGAATATTACGAGTTTGCACGACGAGGAGGTGCCTGTGTCGGCTACAATTTCCGATTCCCGCAGGAGCACGAAGGGGCACTCAACCTCGATGGCGATGAGGTACGAACATCGTTACCTGGATATATGCGCCTGAACTGAACTCCTGCTCACTAGGCAAACTTCCACAGGGAACAACCAGTCTGCTCGGATTGACCAATCTATCACATATAACCTACGCCGATATGTCCCTCCACGAACTCGCTTTCGTCTACATCTGGCTCCAGAAACTGCGACCCAATTGTCCTACACGCGAAAAGTTTCGGATATCATACCACTCACGACGCAGCCGCTGTAGCACCGACCTCTCGAAGATCTTTGGCAGAATTATCTCTGATGCCCTCGCTGTTTGTTCTATCAGATGTCTCGATTCCTCACAGGTCCCAGAGCGCTTGCTGTCCAGTGTCAGCTGCTCTCCTGCTCTTCCCTCCAAGGGTGAAACTCCTTCTATTCAAATTTAGGTCTCATTCATCTCTTGAGTCGCGGTAGGAGCTCGCTGGAAGTTGTCGTCGTGTACATGCCAGGAAATGTCCGTACCATGATCCATCGATGATCCAAGACATCGGAGAAAAATTCGAACGATTTAAGGCTAGCTTCTTCCCGCTCCCGTTCGTAAGGCTGTAAGAGCGGTAAACGTTTGAACGCTTGTTACGAACCCGTCTTCCCTCTAATCAATCCACCTCTAGACTTACTAGAATAGCTCTACTATATGTGCACGGCCACAACCTCCACTTATACATTCCTGGGCCTCCGACAATTCAGCTCTCTCTTCTCTTTAAGTGTGAACCGTATGACTCAGCCTAAAAAGAGTTCGTTCACTCGTCCAAATTTCAGAGGGAGTCGAGCTTCAAGGGCATCTATTGTATCCACCTGTGCAACCCTAACAATTTACAGGGTATAAACTGTTGAAGTTTCATGCTTAGCAACTTACACCAGTGGGTTAATGTTCACAAAGTCGATCATGACTTGTATCTTGTACTTACAACTCTATAGTAATAAGTACATTGTGTTCAATAATCATTGTAATCTAGAAAGTCCTGTCTCATGATGATTTCTTGTATGTTTTCTGCATGTTTCAACCCCAAATATTCCAAACTTGGCCAGTTTATTCCAGCTACCAAGATCATTTTGAATGAACAGGAGGCTTCCTTCATCATCCTATTGACCAAAATATTCATCAACTCATACTGTTCACTACATTGATCAACCCTATCAAGTATGATATATACTGGCTGGCTTTCCTCACTGTACATTTGCACTACTTGTGAGGCAAAACTCCCAAGTGCTTCAATCTTGTCATTACTGTCTGAGGGGGGACAATGAACATAATCATGAAGTGCAGCTATCAAAGGTTCATATCTCTTCGAATTGCTTCCTGTTAATTCTGATCTCTTAAACCACAGAAGCTGAAACAGCACTCTAGAAAGTGCTTCGAATATAGACCTGGATGCAGGATCCACAGAATCATAAACATGGACTGCCAATGGAATGGTATTCCTCCCATTTCCATGCATTTTGTCAACCATATCCAACACAAAGGGAGATACCCAGTTGTGAATTTTCCCTTCACTAAGATTCTCATTATTGATCCCCCTCAGAATGAGTATGCCAGAAGAATTTGGTTTAGCCCATTCCACATAAAAATTACTTTCTTGCAGATTCTTGATTTCAGTTCCAGTCATCTGCTGGTATATCCCCTCTTCATGACATTCATACAGCAATCTTGATTTGTACTCAGATAATTTCTTGTGCAGATATTCATGTGTCCAAGAAGATAGGCCCAGGGAATTTTGAATTTCTAAAAGGTGTGCTGTGCTTCTGTCTTGTTGAAGTTCTATAGAAAGAGTTCTTATAATGACTTCAGGAAGAATTAAATATCAAGAAATGTCCTTACCTTCAATTCTAGCTTGAAGGTCTTGAAACATTTTGTTTGATGAGTATATGTACATACTTAGCTCACAATGAAACTTACCTCTATTTTGAACTTTCAATTCATCCATACCATGAACAAGGATGTCAATTCTCATTCCAACCAACTCCTCACAGCGAGATTTAATGTTTGATAGTAGATCATAGATATTGGTTGTCATGTCCATGAACTTTCCAGATTTGAAAAGTGCTGTGCCCCATCTCCCTAGAAATAAGAAGGCTCAGTGGCATGCTTGAAGTATGAACATACTAAGCATACTAACGGTAGCCGGGTTGCAGAAAATATTTGACGATGTCCATTGACATGTCAACAAATGCAATATATACAAACAAAATCTTCTTTTGGAGATCTGTTTCAAGCTCATGGTTTCCAGTGTATATGGCCTGATACATCTTCAATCCAGGAAGCCTGTCCTTGATGCCTTCTATTGCAGAGGAGATCTCATGCTCCATTGTGTTCTTTCTTCCGGCAAACTATGATCAAAGTTATGAAGAAGGTACTTGTTATCAAAATGTCAAACCTACGGTCAACAGCCCATTTATGATCCCTATAGCGATCCCGGTGTAAGGCACTCCCATATCTGAAACTATATCTAGTAATGGCCCTATTTCTTCCATGAATGCTGATGCGCCCTCGGAGAAGTTTTGATATCTCTTGACCCACAGTCTCCAACCGGATTGGTGTGAAAGATTAAAATTCGACTGTGCGTTCTTACCCATGTCAGACCAGAATGTAGCAACGTCTTCGAATGATTTGCACGAAAGAGCAGTGGTTTCCATTGGATCTAGTTTCTGAGTTGTCAACCATTCCTCGAAGTTCCGCTGTTTACTCTCGAATTTGGCCAAACTCTTGCTGAAATACCGAAGGAATTTATGAGCGCCATCTACTCCGTGCGAAATCCAATGTGGACTTGCCTTTCCGATTCGGTGAGACTATACTTCTTGGCTAGTTCCACGTCGATTTCAGGAAGTTTAGACGCTGAAGATTTCTCTGATTTTGACATCTTATTCTTCTACGACGAAAAAATCAGGATACTCCGACTTGAGCGTTAGACAAAACATGCCTGATCGTATGGATTCTGAACACAGGTGACAGCAAACTTGCAGCTGAACGAGGGGGGGAAAGTAGGGGAAAGTGCTGCTTCAGGACAGAGGGCGCTCTAATATACGTACATATGACCCGCGTATGACTGTTGACCCTGCTCATGATTCGTGCTCTCTGTCACAACTATATTTCGAGGTCCCGAAACCAGCGTGGGTCAGCAGTGTAACATATCGACTTACAGTATATCTATATCATGTCCGAAGCCGATGTTTCACCAGTGCGCCGGATTCAATTCAAGATAATCATGAGCTCGCCCTAGTGATTCCTGATAGAATGTCAGATAATCGATGACGGCTGCTCTGCCATCTTCCCTCGACATTACTTACAAGCAAGTCAAGTCGGATACCTATCTTCTGCGAGATGACGATGGACGCTGAATCGCTTGCGTTGAAATTGGTGAGTCTTCAACACTAGCTGAGTGTGACGTTGCTACCAAATTAATGGCACAAAAACAAAGCCGCAGCTCGAGGAGAAAATCAAGCTGCTAGAGGAGAAACTAGCGGCATTAGAGGCGAAACATGGAGAGACTCCTACGGCCAACGGTACCAAATCAGATGGAACGCAAACCGATGAGAAAAAGAGCAACACAGAAGGTGAATCGACTGAGGTGAGTGAAGGTATCTAACATGAGCTTGTTCGTCGAGTTTGATGAAGTTGATGATTGTAGTCCGCGGGCGGTTCAAGGGCTCGGATCGTTATCAACCGAAGAGACGACACTACTGGAGACAGGAAAGACTTTCCAGTGGAGGATCCAGCAGCATCAGCTCCAGGCTCAAAAGCCACCACAACCACAGTGACCTACGCTTTCTTGCTGCGAAAATTTGTGTACTTCTCGGAGGAACCAACAAGTGAACTTGAGATCACTGGAATCGAATTGCGGAATCTTCTGAAAGGACTTCTTCGGCACTATCCTTATCATATGTTCATTGGCGAGACCGTTTCGATTTCTTCGCCGTATGAGTGTCTGGTTCTGAACTGGGATTTGCTCGAAGAAGAAGCACGAAAGCAAGGCACCACTGCCGATGATCAGATTGCACGAAACGACCTGAAACTGCTCCTGGAGACGATCAGCGACACTTCTGATCCAAAACTCGAAGATTATTTCTGGACTCGTCCTCACCTGAAAGAAACCGAAAGCATCACCTTCGACACGCTTTGGACGATTTTTCCGCCTGGTACTCTGGTCCATGCTACACCTTTTCTCAAGCTCGATCAACTGTTCATCGTCCAGGACTACCAAACCACATGGCCGAACACCGATAATGCGCGCTCCAAAAGACAGTTGGTTTGGAGACTGGATTGTTGGACGTACGATTGGAATGGACAATTCTTCCAGCGCTATGGCATCACACTGGAGATCGAATATTTCGAAGGATTCAAACCTATATCTGCCCTTTCAGTTCGACCCTTCAATTCTGTGGACAACCGAGCGGCTATAAAGAAGAGGCTCATTGAAAGAGGAGAGCTCTTCCGAAAGTATTGCACGACCCCCAAGGATAGCAGGATGTTTAAATACTCAGGCAAAGCTTTTCTCGACAAAAGCGGTTTCCGCGGCGTTACTTCCGGTTATGTGAGTTGAGCACTAGATAATCGCCTGAATATCGCATTGACGTTGATTAGGATGACGGTAGAATGAGTCCTGTAAACAACTCTGATCAACCGAAGCAGTCAACCGTAAGTTTCTCGATATCGGACGTGGAGGTTTTGTAGGTTGATTTATTCCATAGGTTTTCGGGGATGTCATGGTCGACTTCGAATCATACTATAAGCATGGGCTTGCGAGTGCTCAAATCGCCGAGTTATACATCTCAGAAGACACCACGGAATGCAAATGCACCAATTGCGCTTCGAACGATGCACTTCAAAATAACTTCCGAACTCGATTCGATGGCTTTGTGGGAGATCTGACGTTGGAAAGCTGGGAAGAGGAGCAGCTGATGCTCTGCCCACCGAGGGTTCTGGGATACGTGTTGCGCGAAAAGAAATGGGCGCAGCTGGACGTCAACAGCGTCATCCTGCCGACCCATAAGGGTGAAGCGGATGCATTTTGGGATAAGTTGATTCTAGCTGGTGAGGATGGTGGAAAAGAAACGAAGGCGATGCTTCATGGTCTCATCAAAAATCACGGGAGAAGCGAGAAGGAGACAGGGTATCATCTTAACGATATCGTTGCCGAGAAGGGGCAGGGCCTTGTAATCCTGCTTTATGGTGAGACACTGTCGATCGTCTTCGTAACGACGATACTAACGTTGAGTCACATATAGGGCCTCCGGGAGTTGGAAAGACTTCGACAGGTGAGTAGACCTACACCTTTCAATGTTTTCACTGAGTGAATGTACTGTACCTGTCGACGCGGTCAGCCCAAACGATTGCAAGTGCAGCACGCAAACCTTTGTTTTCTATTGGGGTAGCCGACGTTGGTACCGCTGCCGGACTCGTCGAATCCAATCTAGAGACGATCTTCGACCTTGCGACAACCTGGAAAGCCGTCCTCCTCATGTAAGTGCGACGACTATTGTCAGTGACTCTCTCACCAAGTATGTAGTGACGAGGCCGATGTTTTCCTGCAAAGTCGAGCGAGGGGCCAAATGGGTCCCACCACCGAACGAAACGCCCTCGTATCAGGTGTGTCATCGTCTTACGGATCTTGACATCCTGGCGTTACCTGACTTCGGTCACTAGTCTTCCTTCGTGTGCTTGAATACTATCAAGGTATCCTCATCCTGACCACAAACCAAATCGCTCAATTCGACGTCGCGGTCCAATCTCGAATTCACATCGCAATACGCTACGAGGGTCTAGACAAAAAACAAACCGTCAGCATATTCCGAGGTTTCCTTGAGCAATACAAAGCAAGAGGTCTGGTGCAGCCTCAAACGTTCAAGAAGATCATGGACTGGGTCGAAAGGGATCTATCCAAGCGGAAGTTTGACGGACGACAAATCCGAAATATCGTGACCAGCTCGATGGGTATCGCACTCGCAGATGAAGAAAGAGAGACGCCTGGGTTGACTATCGAAGATTTGCAAAGTGTGGTCGCTTACATGGCGAACTTCAAGGGTGACCTTGAGTATCAAATGAGGGCGTACGAAGGTAAGTTGATGACGTTACTTGGATAGTACGTGGTGGGCTTACAGCGATCCTCGATAGACGCACAGAGTGGCGCGCGCGCAGGATATTCATGAGCTTTGTGTTGATCCGAGACGAAGTATGTTTTGTTCATTCTCACTCCAAAAGAAGCGATCACTGTTTTTGAAGTTCATGACATTGGTGGAAGAAGCGAAACATAGCGAGTCGTAGAGTGAATAGGTTTCATTGAACATGAGTTCTTGTTTTCACTCTAGAGACATTAGGGCTCAGTGAGCATTCGCTGCAATACCAGATTGAACCTAAAAAGCATGTTCAAGTTCAAACGCCATCATCACTGGACTGTTAGACGAACCTGCCCTCCAACCACTCGAACTAAAAGCGTTCCTTCTTGATTCTCTCCTAAGTACATCTCGCCAGTCTCCATAGCGCCCCCGGCCTGGATATTGCCAAACACGTTCTGCGCCCAATAATACTGCCGTTGGCCTTCGTGACTTCCGTCAGAGCAGACTACCCTGTACGAGAACCTCGGTGCGAGCTCGCCATGATGTGTCGTAAAATCGACATCCTCGAATCCAAACACATAGTCATGATGTACGGGAAGGAGGTGAGGACGAGCGTGTTGAAGCAAAGTCATGAAATAGATTTTGGCTGCCCATTTGTTTGTTTCGAGAACGTAAGGCGTCACTCTGCAGTCTTTACCGTCTGGACTATGGGGGTCCACGTAAGGCTGATGAGCAGACTCTGAATCGGAGGAAGCATGCGAAGAGGGCTGTTGGTAAGAGGGAGAAAGTTAGATTGAACAGGCTGTTACGAGGGCGGTTGAGGCTTACGGATGAAGGCGCGGAAGACCCATGCGAACCAGGATCGTTGGAACCAGGTGTAGCGGGAGGAGTAAGGAGACCCAAATTGCCACGCACAGACGCAGGCGCGGCGAAGATAGGGTCCAAATTCAAAAAGAAAAGAGCAAGAAAAGCATGCGCTAGCATTTCTTTGACCAGCAAAGATGTGCGTACTAACAAGAACAGGTAGGATGGTGGAAGGAGCAGAGAGAAAAAAATTCTCCCAACTCCCGAGAACAAGTACCAGGGAGCGACGACGGACTGTTGCTCAAAGTTAATCCGAGGGCGATGTACGCAGTCATATCGAACGGTCGGGAATATGAAATGGAGTTTGCGATAAGGTCGTGATATGAGAGGCACGCATAGTAACTGCTGTAGGAAAGATCTGAATTCAAGGCTTTGAGCTGTAGGTCGTAGCTCTCCGAAGTGAAACTCTTCCGTCGTATCTCGTCCAATTCGATATTGGAATCCCGGTGGCCTTGCGGACAGTTGCGGACCCTTGGCTATACTCTTCAATGCCAATGTAGTTAAAAATACCTCCGCGGAATCAGTCTAAAAATTGTTCAATGTTATACTCAAGAGTGCTCACCTCTTCGAGTTGAACTCTCCTGTTCTAGCAGCCTCCAGCATCTTTCACTCATACCTATTGATCAGTGAGTATTCTATTCTCGGAGTTCGCGTCCGTAGTTCCATTGTGTGCATGCACAGGTCTGCAAAATCTGAGGTTCGTCCATGAACCATCTCTACTCTATAAGTGGTCAAGACTCAAAACAGTCAAAAAGGTATCGAATTCAAGAGGAATATCCACGTACGTAGAGTGATGATGCTCTCGAACGGCAAGGCTGCGCTCAGTCCGAGGCAAAGTAAGAACTTCAACTCACGAAATTTTGGCGGCTGGACGAATTTTTGCTATAGGTGATTACTGACACGAATGAAAGATGGAAAGACTCGAAGACATCTTGTTGAAGTTGAATGTCATGACACGGAATTAGCTCTCGTCGCGTAGACTGCCACAGCCTTGCTAATGGCGGCTTGGCCATCATGGTGCTGAAGAAACTCGTGTCCGGAAAGTCCCGGAGGCTCTGGAAAGTACTTTTAACCGTGCGCAATTTCTCCTCAAAACTCAAGCTCCGCCCTCAGTCCGACTCCCTCTTGCTTTCAGCTCCCTTGGTACGTTCTCGATGTTCAGAATTCTGCTCTCAACATCTCAACCCGAAATTTGCAGTGAATTTGCTGGCCAAATCCAAATTGGACACCATCCACCTTCGAAGTTGAACTTCAATTGTTCACTGCTTTCGAGAGAAAAAAACAGTTCTCACTACCCTGACGTCTGTATGTGAATATACCTGCTCAGTCCGAGACCGTGGACCCTTGTCTGATACCCTTTTTTCTCTTCCGGCGTAGGAATCCTCACCCGAATGCACTTCCACCTTGTCCTTCTCGTCCTCTGTCAAGCAATGATATGCTGCACCCAGAATTCCCAGTCGAGTAGTCCACATCTACTTCGACGGCCTTGCGGCTGGAAGAAACTACAGAACACCAAGAGACTCCATCTCGTCCGCTGCGATCACGAACCGACTTCGACTTGGGCTACAACAACATTACCCGTACTTCGATGACTCATGGGTGTTTAGTTTCTACAACAGATTCAATGGGACGGAAGACATGGATACATTCAGCATCAATTATTATGGTATTGGGAACTGTCACAGCACATGGTGTGGAATGAACGTTGACCTCGCAGGTAATGGGCTCGTTCACTTGGGGGTCGGAGTTTTGTATCCTTGAAAAAAGTAGAATATGATCACTGGCAATATGCTGGTTTAATTGGGTATCATCGATAACCGCTCGCTCACTCGCTGAAGCGAAGTCTGAGGATTTCCGACTTCTGGTGAAGCTAAAGAAGCGAAAACGACTAAGATATCGGTATAATCAGAACAAGAAAGGATCAAACGAGGCATACAAAAATCATAAATGGTCGGGATTCGGAATCGTTGAGCCTGTTGTGCTATAAATGAAACACAGTCAAGCACAGCAGTTGAACGTTGCAACGTTGAACAGCAGCCACTCGGGAGTACCATCCCGTAGAGCCGTCCGTTCATACTGAGGGATCAGTCCAGATATTATCTGTTCGATCCTGAAGAAGAAAACTATCAACTTGTCACTAAAAAGTAGTGTACAAACCATATGCCCAGGAACCTGGTAGTAATAGATCGACATAGGCGGTATTGACCAGACCTCTTGGACATCGTTCAGGACGATCATCGATTTGAGTTCAGCCAGTATCGTTTCGGAGTTCCGTGTCCACAAAGTGAGCGTTCGTTTTATGCTGTCGTTAAACGTTATGCGTTAATTGATAAAGTTATAACACTCGAAGGACTACACTTCAGAAAATCGCCTACATCGATCACCAAACGGCACTTCCCTCACATTCCTGTAGCTCGGAGAAATCATGGATTCTCGAAGCTGCTTTAAAATGGACGTTGACCTAGCAGGTAATGAGTTCGTTCAGCTTTCTCTGATGGGTCGAAATTCGAAAGCGTGAGCCTCTTGTGCTGTAAATGAAACGCGACAGTTGAACATCGAACATCGAGCAGCAGCAACAAGGGAGTACCATTCCGCACCATTCAAGCCTTTTCGAAACTTGAAGGAAGATGAGGTACATATCGGCACAGCCCAGATGCATCACGTTCGATTCTGATTCTGAAAGAAAATATAGCAGAGACAGAAAAGAAGCAATTGCATGCGTTCTTGATTCGAAGTGCGAGCTACAGACGAATTTGGTTTGGAGTGAGCGCTATATAGCATCGATATCAGCATAATTAGAAGGTAGTACACACCATATGATATGCCTGAGAACCTGATAGCAAATCGACATAGGCGGTATTGGCCAGACCTTGAGGCCCCATTGTACAGCATGTTTTGAGTTCAGCCACTGAGTAATAAGTATCGTTTCGGAGTTCCATTCACCTATACAATAAGGGTTGATGAACGTTCTATGCTGCCGTTCAATGAGAGTTACGACCACACTCGAAGAACTTCAGAAAGCTCTTAGGACCTACATCAATCGTCAAAACCGTAACGGCACTTTCATCAACTTTCCCTCACTTCTCTTTCCTATATCTCGGAGAAATCCTGGATTTTGGATTCTGGATTTTGGAAGCTGCTTCGTTCTTTCAAGATTCATGTCTGATTCATGTTTGAATCTCCAGTCGAACTTCGAATCCCTGCGACTTGACAAGATAACAGAAGAGCGTAACAGAAAAGAAACAGAAATGCGCCCGAGGTTATATAGAGGGTTATATGTAGTTCCTGACAATGGACATGATTCGAGCAGACATGATCATGAATGAATTTGCTTTTTTCTTTGCCGAGACCTGCGATGGAAGGTGATGGTCTATGTACAGCTGATCAGATACAGGGTTCAAGCATTGGACACGGGGGGACTAGCAGCTAGCTGCAGCGTTTTGAGGTTTTCTTGGAGGTTGACTTCACGACCTAGGCAGTGTGCGTCGACTGTTTGCGGCCGTAACTTGGAGGACTGATAGGATGGAGAAAGAACAACACAGGACGTCCAGGAGAGGAAAGGACCTGGGTCCGCCATCTCCATGCGAATTTCGAACAAAAATTTTTGGGGTTCTTCTGGAAATGGTCAAACGCGCCAAAATCGTTGGAATTTTCGGAAAAACGAGTCCATCGATAGTACGACCAAGATCCAGAACTTCTGTTCAACAAATGGCTAGTGGGTTTTCGTTCAATATCTAACATGGGCTAGTGAGGTTTTCGTAAAGTATTGCCAACCTTGACGGAGATCGAGTTGGAAGGTTTGAAGATTTGAAGTAGATGGACAACAAAGTTCAAAGTTCAAAGCCGAGCGGCGAGGGGAAATAAATTCGACCCAAAACAGGGCAAAACACGAAAGTTTTTGTACAAAAGTGAAATTTTTACTCCAAGGCACGCGGACAAATTTAGAAATGATTATGATGCTTCTCTGACGTCCTTTGTCTCTGAAAATAATGCGACCGTGTCCATGGAATTCGACAAATTCTTTCTTGTTCCTCCACACCCAACATCAGCCCACTCCTTCACTTATCTTTAAAGTTCTCCAAACTGGCGCTCCTAGAACTTTTCACGTTTGACTTTCTGAATTCTACGTGCTCCACCGTCTAAAAGTCGCCACACACCACCGACCAACAGGCTTCTATCAGCCAACGGCTATATTGGCGCATATTCCACAATATTTGCTCTGAGCAGCGTAACAAACGGCTATATTGGCGCATAGTCCGCTGTTTTGGGGAGTATAAGGGGAGTATAACAGGCTTAAGAAGATCGATATGACAATGCAGACGAGCTACGTTGATAATCCGAGTCCAAAATTAAGCCGTCCAGGTCCCGGTGAGTAGCTTTACTCTGTTAGCGCGATCAGTCTTGAAGTACTCATTCAACATGATTTACTATGTTCCTTTTGGCCACTCGATAACTTGATCTTTTCTTTCGACGTGGTTGTCGCGATTTTGAAAGTAGATCTAAACGTTCGGAGAGGACTATCCCATCGATATACGCGGAGCGCGCCTTCTGTTCTGCCGTTGCCGTCTCTGAGTTCTTCGTCCACGTCTCTATCATCAAGGATCGGCAGTACCAGCACTCTTCCAACTCCCACGAGCGACTCGTACGACGAGTACACCCCTGGCGATATCGTACCATTCCTAAAAGTTCCCACTATAAGCGGTACAGAAGTTGATCAAGAATCCGAATTCGACATCCCAACTCCAAAACCCTCTTCTAAAGCGATTTCGAGAATCCCTATCCTCGTTACTCATCGTCAAGGAAAGTTATCTGCTCCAACGCATATAGGGATCGTACCCACTCGCGTTCGTTCTGATTCGACTTCCACGTTGACGCCGTTACCTCGGAATCTGAACAAACCAAGTTCGAGTGCTATTCCTAGCCATACGCGTGCGGTGCTTCCCAATACCGGCTTGAAAAAGATCGCATCCAAATCTGATTCACCGATTGCTGCCCCTTCGCCTTCGAGGACGGACTCTGGATTCCGTAGATCTACAAGGTCACCTCGCGCAAGCGCTAGTCAGCCGTTGAGGTCAAGGCCCACGTTGGCTATATCCTTCGTATCACCGAATAGACCCATCTCATCACACACCCATCATTCATTTGGGATGACTAGTACCGATGGGAAAAAGGATATTGGACGGCGACATTCCCCTTCTGCACTAAGGGACTCGTGTGCGAGAGTTCATTCAACGGAAATGTGTTGGTCGCATAATACCTCAAACCGAACGTCATCTACTCCCTATGCCGAGTTGTCTCAGGAAATGACGCCTGCGGCTCGTCATGCGCCTCATAAACCTTCTTCGTCCTCTGACAACAACACACCTTTTCATCCATCTCACTCTGCTCAACGTATGCTCCGCTCAACGCTGGCTCTAGACGACGCCAAGGCGTCCATTTCTGAAAAGCCTAGACGTCATTCTTCTGCTACATCGAACAGGAATGATGACCGTCATGATTCAGTAGATCAACTAAAACCTCACCAACAAATTCTGCGTGCACGTTTGGAACGGGTTCTCATCGCCGACGCTCAGGCCGACAGGAGGCTCTCAGACCAAGCTGTTGATGTTCAGAAGGGTACAAGAAGACGTTCACGTTCACGAGCTCGCTCGGATGCCAGTATTCTGGGTTGGTTATGGAATAAGGGTCAGCTGGACGACGAGGAATACGTAGACGACGATGAGGTTTGTCTGATACACACGTTGTACTTAGGTCATCCGTCTGACGTCCACCACAGTCCGTCTCATTACAGGTACCCTCGGTTCCTCCTCCGCTTATACAGGCTTTTGCACAAACACCTTACTATACACGTTTCGCTACTCCACAGCAACCCGCGTTACCTTCCTCGTCTTCATCTCCATCTCCATCTCCATCAGCTCCTGTCACCCATCGCATGCGATCGTATACCTCACCGGTACCCTCCAACTCCACATCACACAATTCATTCCAGGTCTCGTCACATCTTCCCCGCCCACGTCATGCGTTTTCGTTGGAGACTGTGCCTAGTGTAAGCACCGAGCTCGACTCCACGCATGACGGTGATTCTGTGAGTACTGGGACTGGGACTGGCCAAATACAGCTTGGAACGACCGGTTTAAAGCAGAAGCAGACGCAGAGACCTGCCAGAATGCCTACTCCTCCACCGACTCCACCTCCTCATTATGTCGATGCGAGTAGAACTAAGCTCGAGAATTCGAAAGCCAACGTCACGGTCTCTAGTTCTCGTCAGAATCATGTCCGACGATCCACCGAGCTTGTTCAACACACCAACACCGGGCGTCATTTACCCTCAAATCACGCTCCAAGGGCTTCAAGTGTTCAGCGTGAATCTGCGGCATCTCAGAGTCCCTTCCCAGACCCTGCTAGTTCTGGTTCTGGTTCTTTTCCGGAAGCGAAGTCGAGGCGTAAATCAACTCCAGTTTCTGGTTCCACGTTCCCAGTCGTCAATTCTCCAGATACCAGACGGAGATCCATTCCGACGTCAACGGGAGCTGGATCTGGAATGGATCCTGCTCGGTCGTATGCTCAGCAGGGTCCCAGTAGCCTTGTGACCAGAGAAACAGCTGGTCGTTCACAGCATCTTAGACAGTCCACGATGCCGTTGAACGTGAACGTATCATCTTCTCTGCCTTCTCCGTCTTCTCCTTCCCACAACCGGCATCGGCATCATCTGAGCACGCCTACGACTGTGACTTCAACGGTTATACCTTCCTCCTCTTCACCTTCGTCTCCATCGCCACATTCTATTTCTGCACCTCATTCACCCTCGACAGCATCATCACAATCGCAATCTCATTCCTCTCCCTCTGCAAACCACGTTTTGCAAACGTCCTCATCCTCGTTCAACGCTCACACTGCGTCCATGCGATGCCGACAGTTTGATGGGTATGTCTCGTTTGCTGCGGTTGCTGGGTTGGAGGAGCCTAGGGGCGAGGATGATGGTGGTGAGGGTCGAGATGGACGGGATGGGAGTGGTAATGGGGTGGATAGAGAGGGGTCGGCGGCTCATTTGGGGTGGATGGGTCGGATTTTGGGGTTATAGATCTCTGAGCTCCGGGGGGTTTTGTTTCTGTTTTTGGTTTTTTTCTCGGTTTGCCTCTTGGCTCGCTTGCTTTCTCGATTTCTATCTCTTTGGTTATTCTCATGCCATCTATCTCTCTTTTGCGTCTCTTCTCTCCTGCGACCAACTACATAGATCTCTCATGCTCCGACTCCCAACGACACCGTCTCGCCATGTTTCTGGTTCCCTCGTTCAATGTTTTAAACTGTATATCGTACGTTGTATACTTTATCATTATTGCCTTAAAACATTCTGTATGTATGTATCGTCTTTTCTTGTATGCTTCGCAATTGTTACAAAAAATGCAACACACGTTCCAATCTTCTTTCGTTTGACTTTACAGGAAGGAAGTTGCCAAAAGTATGTACATAGATGCACGAAAATGAGGCGTTTTCCACTGCGCAAACTGCGCAGCTCATGCGCAGTGAGTTCTACTGACCATGCAGCATGCTTGTACCGTAACCTACAACTTGCTTGAAGAGCTTATCTTGTCAGTGTATAAGTAGTCGAGGTACTATCTGGTGAGACTTTCTTCAAGGTCAAACTCGTTTTCGACTTTCATCCAGTGCTTGAGCATCGTTTTTTCTCCAAAAACGCTGTACATACCCACTCGATACTATGAACTGGGACCGACAATCTAGGACTACCTACCGGGGTACAACCGAGCGCCGGATCTGCCATTGTTCAGTTTGTGCTGGGTATCATACCCTCGAGGTCAAAGACGTCGAAAGACATGCTGACTGGGACCGGCGTCGAGAAGCACTCGTTCAGAGGCTCAACAACTGCACCTACCCAGGTTGCCAGAAAGCGTCTGGGCATAGAGTAAGTTCTACACAACAACATGGTAGCCTAAGCTATGTCTAAATACCAATTTTTTCTTCGTAGATCACGTCCTCATCGTCCCCTTCGAGTGCCAGTTCTGTGCCGCACGCCAAATCTCACCAAGGACCCTCCCCTTCTACACACACTCCTACAACCCTGTCACCATACACTGCATGGCACATTGCAGAGGATCAGAAACATGAAGCCAGTATGCCTCCTCCGGTTCGTGGATGGGATGGCAGAGTCAAAGATATTCCTCCGTTAGAAGTTGTGCATCTGTCAAAGACGTTGAAAGTGCAGTTAGAACATAGGTCGAAAGCATCAGTACTGTTAAGAAAGTATTAAAAAGCTTACAGAGAGATGCTTCGTGACCAAGCGAAGGTGAAGGGAAGAGGGGAGAGAGAGGAAGTGAAGTAGGGAGAATGAGGGTCGGGAGTGCAGTGAGTTCTACTGACCATGCAGCATGCTTGTACCGTAACCTACAACTTGCTTGAAGAGCTTATCTTGCCGTATAAGTACATAGTCGAGGTACTATCTGGTGAGACTTTCTTCAAGGTCAAACTCGTAAGTTCGACTTTCCCAGTGCTTGAGCATCGGTTGCGGGTGGGCAAACCAGTCCAGTAATATATAGTCTGCTACTGGGACCAATAAGACTCAAAGAACCGCGCGAGTCAAGACCGGAACACTGGTCAGAAAAACCTGTGCTTGTAGTAGTACAGTTGTGGACAATCAAAAGCCACAAAAATTTTTGACGGTTGCAATATCCATTTTATGGGGGAAATGAACCCGGAATCATACCTAATCATACTCAGCTCATCGAAAGACGTCGAAAGACAATTTTTTCCGGATTTTTCCCATGACAAATTAGCTTTGCCAAAATTTTTTGGCCATTCAACGAAACTTTTTGTACAATGAATTGAATTGCATCTACAGTATCAGTTCAGAATTGACTTATTTGCTATCATAGCACACTGCAAAACACCTTGTTGAGCATAGGTAGGAGGACGCGGACCAGTGCATTAGAAGCAGAGTGTCAGAGTCAGGGGAGACCATAACAGGCACGTATACTGACGATACACTGGGTGGATCATCATCCACCGTGGAGATGGAAAAGGCCAAGGGAGAGTTGGGAGAGAGGTTCAGGATGAGGGATGCCGACAGTGTCCAATTTGCGCTCGGTATGCGCTTAGTTCACAACCGGGAGGAGGGTTCTGCTACGTTGTCGATGCCGGCCTATTGGGACCAGGTCTTGACGAGACATGGGCTACAGAACTTGAAGCCAAAATCGACTCTCCTCCCTGCTGGTCTCGTCCTCTCTGTTGAGCAAAGTCCGAAGATGGAGGAGGATCGCGAATTCATGCGCGACAACACTGTGGACACTCGACAATCGACGACAGGAGTCATAACCTTCATCGCTGGAGGACCGGTCTTCTGGATGGCTAAACGACAGGATGTCGTTGCCCTTTCCATTACAGAAGCTGAGTACATTGCCTATGGAAAGGGTGCTCAGCAAGCCCGGTGGGTTCATAACTTCTTAGTCGAGGTCAGACACGCGCCACCTTTGCCTTCCATCCTCTACGCGGACAATTGAGGAGCCATTGCGATATCCGAGAACCCGAAATATCACCAATGCGTAAAACATATCGACATACGGTACCATTACCTACGAGACCTCATCGAAAAGGGGGAGGTCAAAATACTCTACGTGGGTTCGGAAGACAACACAGCAGACGTCCTCACTAAAATCCTCGGCACTATGATCCATCGTCGTCAGGTGAATCTGTTGGGCCTCATCCCTTCCAATTGGGTCTAGGGGAGTGTTGAGCATAGGTAGGACGACACTCGAAGCCCCGATTGGAGAATGAGGCTATGACCTCCCACAAGGACACAGACGGGGGAAGTTAGATATTTTTCCTTTGAAAATTTTCTATATTTTAGATTTTTTTCTTCTTCGTTTTAGATATACTCCCGCTCGCTGATGTATCAGGTGAGCAGATTTGTCTTATTTATACGTACCAAGTACCAATTTTTTCCCTCAGTTGTTTGCACCCTTTCGTGCGCTTCTGAGGATTAGACTTACGGTATTTCTACACACCTCTGTGCTGCTTCTGCTTCTGTACAGCCCATTCTGCTGCTTTCCCCTTCAACCCTTTTTGGTAAGCACTCATAAATTGGAATGAGCAATTTATGAAATGTCGAATCATTAGTGGAGGACAGGCATTCAACCATTTTAGAGCAACCAACTTCGCGTCTTCGAATTGGGGTTTGTTTTCTTCTCAATAGCGGTACTTGACCCAGCCCCAATACATTTCAATGGGATTGAGCTCGCAATGGAATTTGGGTAAAAAGCTGATCTTGTGTCCACAATCCATGATCAGAGTCTTGAGCATCAGTATTTTCCGGAATTTTTGTTTTGGACTTTTTGAGGCTTGCCGAGGCTTGTAGCAACCTAAAAAGTCTAAAAAGTTGCTAGTAACTAGCAATCAAGTTTTTTCCGCCAGTACATTTGACCTGTCCGTCAGTCAATTAATTTACTGTACACAATGATCATGGGAATTATATTTTGTATAGAATTATTGATATGTAGCCAAGCTGGTAGCTGGCGAGCTGGCAGACCAGTGAAACAGTCCAAAACAGCTCCGAAAGTTCAGCAGAAAATTGGGCATTTGCTGATGAGCATTGATGTCTGGTTCTGAAAATCATCCTGCTGACTGAGTAAACTTGCCATACAGCAGCCTGTATTCTCTACTGGAGAAACAGGTTTGCACTTGGCATGAAGGTGACAGACATTGAATCTGCATTCAGTAAGGACACTTTCAAGGCCTTTCAGCTGGCCAGCTGAGTTTATCATTGATTGAGGTAGACCACCATCGCTTAAGCTCATTAGGATTGTTCATTGAAATGACTGTATCATGTTGGCGACATTGTTTGCCACCATCAGATTTATTCATCTCCCAGGCTCGCAATGCATCAGGTGGCAGGCATCCATGAGCAGATGAGTTATTGAAAATGAAGAGAGCCTGCTTTCCAGGAAATTGGAGTTCGAACCAAAATGGACAACCCCCTATAGGGTGGGTCAATTTTTACCAAAAATGGCTATTTCTTGAGATATACAGTTGTGGACAATCAAAAGCCACCAATATTCCAACAACTTTTGTATGATCAATGTTAAGTGTGCAATCAAAAGATACCAATGAGACAAACCTATGATGATATTATGAGAATTTTCTGATGAGCCGTTCCCAAGATAGCTCCTGTGGTGACCTCCAAAAATTTGGCAGTAGTGAAAAAAAATCCGAAAAAATCTGAAAAAGTGCGCAATCGACTGCTTTCGATTGACTGAGTCTAAATCCATGAAGATATTGATATTCTATCAAGCCATTTGCATTAGAAAAAATAGTAAAGTTCATGGGAAATCTGACCTGAAGCTTGCAGCCACTCTCTCTCGCCTTCATCATGGCTCGAGGTCGTAAAAAAGCCCACAAAGGACGAAATATAACAGGTCTTCGCAATCAAAACAAATCCACTCTCACATTGTCTGAGCCAATGACATCTGAAACACTTGATCGTTCTGTTAGTCCATTATCAATAGCTGAGTCATTGCACAATTCACTCCAGGACACTCCTGAAAATCGTATCTTCACGGTGCTGGACAGCAACACACGAGTGGATTGGGAGCGTGAAGATGCTCTTGACTCCAAATATGAGTCTGATATTGATCATGAAGCTGCGCTTGAAGATCTTGATTCGAAATTGTTAGCTGAGGAACTTGCCAAAATTGCATTGAAGGAAGACAATGATGATGAATGGATCCCAGTCAAATATAGAAAAATAAAGAAAGGTGGGCACAAACCTCTCTTCTTGGCTATGCATAGATTGAGATTGATCATATCACCAGCTCGTCCAACAGAATATGCAAAAGGCCCGGGAATCAAACACAAATCTGAATGTACCCAATACCGCTACAAGAAAAGCTGGTGCACATAGATGTACTTAACTGAGTACATGGCACCCTATGTATCCAGCAGCATGTCACCTGTGGAGAATGACTATAGCATTATAGATCTTGCTCACTCGGACGAAGAGCATCAGCCTCCCTCAACTATTCCTCACCGTCGGAAAGCATCAAGAAGTCCTGAGATATCAGCAGATGAGCAACACTCAGTGCCTCCTGCTTCTAATTCTCCATCGTCACTGTTGTCGCCATCATCTCATCATTCTCTGAATCTATTGCTGCCCTCTCATAATGAATCTCTGAACCCGCTATACAGGCAAGGAGCTCGATGCGATCATGAGCATGATCTCTCTGATCTGGAGGGTGGAAGTGAAGCCCAGCATCATGAGCTAGAAATTGAAAAAGAGATTGAGAAAAGCTCGTCAATCGACTGCATGAATGAAGAAGATGGTGAATTTTTTGAGGATGATCAAGATGAACGAGTAGGAAAACCTAGATCTGAGATCAAGCCTTGGGACGAGCTCCGAACGCAGCTCAAGGCAGAGCTCAAACAGAAAATCAACAAAATCCCTGCCTCTCAACTAAACCGTTATCTCATCCTCCTCAATTTTGCGAACTTGCGTCTCAAAGGGGAGTCGAGGATGAAAGCAAGCGAAATCATTTCGAAGGCCTGGAATGATAAAGGCGCGACATGGTTTGCAAGACGTGTTTGTGACCTGGCTCGGTATTATCAGACATTCGAGCACCTACCAGCTGAACACCAAGGAGGAAATCGTACAAATCAATTGTGGCTTCATCGAGATGACGTTCGAAGCTCAGTTCTCAAATATCTGAATAATCTCCCTACCGGTGAAGTGACTCCCCGGATTCTGTGTCATCAAGTCAACAAAATGATTTTTCCTCAACTGGATATCGTGCCAAAGCAGCCGATTAGCTTGCGCACTGCTCGACGTTGGTTGATCAAGATGGGATGGTCATATTCAGTTGTCAAAAAAGGTGTTTACATGGATGGCCATGAAAGGGAAGATGTTGTTCGTTATCGGCAACAGGAATTCTTACCAACCATGCTGGAATTTGAGCACCGGATGGCAAAATATGAGTGGGATGAAGAGGCAAAATCTCTTAAACGGACTCCTCCTGACCTTTGAGATGGCGAAACCGAGCTTGTTCCTCAGTTCCACAATGAATCAGCCTTCCATCATAACAATTATCAAAAAAATCTCTGGCTGAGAAAAGATGAGCAGCCGCTACGCAAGAAAGGCCGAGGACGTCTTATCCATGTCTCTGACTTCATCAATCCGGAAACTGGCCGCCTGGTTCATCTGGATCA
Source organism: Lentinula raphanica (assembly GCA_027919835.1). NCBI lineage: Eukaryota > Fungi > Basidiomycota > Agaricomycetes > Agaricales > Omphalotaceae > Lentinula > Lentinula raphanica. Next base: position 133,830 of record JANVFP010000049.1, read on the forward strand.
ATCTGGTAACGTTGTTCATCATTTATCCAGGTGCAAACGGTGATGCATGGTGGGATACTGAGCAGCTCCTTAAGCAAATGGAGAAAGCAATAGATGTGTTCGAACTCCAATTCCCTGGAAAGCAGGCCCTCTTCATTTTTGATAACTCATCTGCTCATGGATGCCTGCCACCTGATGCGTTGCGAGCCTGGGAGATGAATAAATCTGACGGTGGCAAACAACGACGCCAACAGGACACAGTCATTCCGATGGACAATCCCAAGTTCCCAACGAGCTTAAACGTGGTCTGCCTCAATCAATGATAAACTCAGCTGGCCAGCCGAAAGGCCTCGAAAGTGTCCTTACTGAACGCGGTGGTGATGTCCATCACCTTCATGCCAAGTGCAAACCTGTTTGTCCAGTAGAGAATACAGGCTGCTGCATGGCAAGGTTACTCAGTCAGCAGGATGATTTTTAGAACCAGACATCAATGCTCGAGACTCTGATCACGGATCGTGGACACGAGATCATCTTTTTACCCAAATTCCATTGTGAGCTCAATCCAATTGAAATGTATTGGGGCTGGGTCAAGTACCTGTTAGGGTGCTCGTTGCTCTAACCCTCGACGGCACCACAGATGGAGGCTACGAGCGATTCGTCCCAACGAACGTCGTAGACAGCTGCTAAGCAGGGATGTTCTACACCGAACGTCTGGACTGAGAAGGATTGCCGATACTTTGTAGTTGTTACACTTGTTGATACACCAGACTAGAGAGAGGAGAAAGAGCCCAATACCATTGAGAAACCTATGAGAATAACCAATCTGAGGATCGGATACAGGAAATACCTGGGGTTTATATATGATTTTGTAGGTAATGGATATAAAAGGTAAGTAGTATAAAATAAATGTCGGCTTGAGGACGTGTCACCACAATGATAATTGTGATGACACGTCCCAGTGCCGGGACGTGTAAATGCGTCGTTAATGTATAACGATGACGCGTTATAATTAGAAATGACTCGTAGCGACACGAATCGACGTGAATACGCGTCGATCCGGCCGTTAACGAGTATCAAAAATAGAAAGTAGAACCAAGGAGATATACCAGCAGACAAAGAGTCGCCTTGACTCATCTTGACTTGTCTGCTGTGCCCACCAAGTCCGGAAGTTAATGTCAGTCCAAAAAGGGAAGGTTGAAGGGCTTGCACAGAGAAGGAGGGCCGGTAATACGCGTAAGAAGTCCAGATAGGGTAAGTTGAAAGGCATGAACAAAGGGGAAAGCCGACGATACGCGTAAACAGGTCGAGGGTGATGTAATTTAGGTGAGCGAGGGCCGAACGTCGTGTGTACAAGCTGGAAATGTGAGAGTGGGGTTGGGAACAATTTGAATGGCACAATGAAAGGGTGCCGGCGTGGTATCGTAACCAGAGATGACTAAACGAGGTAGAGACGAGCCGGGGATGACGAGAACGAGTCGGCGAGGTGCCGAACGAAAAAGGAGGATGCGAGATCGAGGTTGTTGGCTTAGCGGGACCGAGGGACTTGACACGAAACAAGCGGGGCCGATGGTTTATGGTGGCGTTGAGATCCGGAGTCCAGTGGCGTCGACGCGAGTCGACGATGGTCCTACGGGACCTCGTTAGCGTGAAGGTAATCCGTTCGATGAACGGATTACGCACCAGTAATGGATTTAGTTGGTAGGCCGCGTCATCGTGGCCTCCAACCCTCTGAGTGTGTCCCTCATCGTCCTGATCCCTCCTCCATCGTGTCTTGAAGTCCTTGGCGTTGTCCCGATGGTTCCACGGTCTTGAGGAGTCGAGGATGGAGGAGGTAGAGGTCGAAGGTAAGAGAGCGATGAGAAGAATTAACCGTGCGAAAAAGTAAAGGCGGCGCTTCTGCGTTTGGATGCCGAGACGCCGAGTAAGCGCTGACTCGGCGTAGGCTCGGCCATGGATAAGAGAGGCTTGCAGAGGTTGTTTAGGCCTGAATAAATGACAGAAAAATATGGAAAAATAATAGGAAAATCAGGAAAAATCAGGGGATGTGCTAGGAATATTTGAGAAATTTTTGGGGGTGGCCATGAGTCATGTTATGCTTCATAACAGTACCGCTATTGAGAAGAAAACAAACCCCGATTCAAAGATGCGAAGTTGGTTGCTCTAAAATGGTTGAATGCCTGTCCTCCACTAACAATTCGACGTTTCATAAATTGCTCATTCCGATTTATGAGTGCTTACCAAAAAGGATTGAAGGGGAAAGCAGCAGAATGGGCTGTACGGAAGCAGAAGCAGCACAGAGGTGTTTCGCAGCATGCTATGATGGCAATCGAGTCAATTCTGAACTGATACTGTAGATACATTGTACAAAAAGTTTCGTTGAATGGCCAAAAAAATTTGGCAAAGCTAATTTGTCATGGGAAAAATCCGGAAAAATCGTCTTTCGACGAGCTGAGTATGATTCCGAGTTTATTTTCCTCATAGAATGAATATTGCAGCCGTCAAAAAATTTGTGGCTTTTGATTGTCCACAACTGTAAGTAATTTAATTATCCCTGGATAGTGTTCCATTCATTATGCATAACATCTGGGGACATTAGTCCCATTGTTATGCATTGATCTTACAGCCCAGTGAAAATCCCGTCAAATCAGAATGAGTGATATCGTGTGAGATTGCAGTACGGGTGTCTCAATCGGTTGCTATCGGGATTCTCAGAGGCGAACAGAAGAGATTTCTGTTTGCCTCTGACTACATCTGTTCAATCTGTTCAACCTGTATTCAGAGTATAAATCAACCCATATTGTAAACTTCGGAGACCTGACTTTGGTCCTTGGCAATGGAGACTCGAGAGACTTTTCCTGTTGCCAAACTTACATAATATGTGGTCGCAGGTTACTTAAGTCAACTTTGAAAACTTCATGTCTTTGAAGTTGAACTTCTTCCTACTAACTCGTTTCTAAGTACTAAGACACAGTGGTTGAGTTTGTTCTTTCTTTGCCTTCAATCCTGTCTGTTCATCTCACTTATTGCTCTACAGTCTCAACTGAGCAGCCAACTTGATGTTATTATTTACCAGTGGACTTAAGGTTAGCAACACATCATTATTTCAAGCAGCTGTTGGAGAAGGAGCTTTAGATTGTCAAACAAGAGGTACATTCTGTAACTATACTCAGACTGACTCAGTGGTTGATGCCCTTTTTTTGTTTGCTTCCTGTTATTTTCCTCACAGTTGCACCCAAATCTGACTCATTCCTGGTTAGTGTTGGTTCTTTCTGATGGCCTGAGGTGAGTACGACTCTATATGTCGCTCAGATGAGATACTGACATTATTGACATTGTAGCTCTTCCAAGCAAGCTTGCTCTCAATGGCATGAAATACACTCTCACTTTCCGCAAACCTTGCACTCGCTCTCAAAAGCCTCATGGGCATACCTAATTCTTGTTTCAATTTGACAATGGTCACGTCGGTCTGTTTTGACAACAGTTATGGCAGTCTTTTTCGACCACGATTACGGTGGTCAATAATATGCAATTTGTTGCCAAGTTGAGTATGGCAGGAGGACCCTTGGTTTAATGTTTCTTTATCCCATATATGTACAGTTTCACAAGTTCATATTAAGAGAACCAATAATGTATTTATATATCTTTTTCAACCAATCTGAACCAGTACGAACAGAATGTATGAGGGAACAAATACAATGAGAATAAAATCTAGAAGAACAGGCTCACCATATGAAAGAAATGATGCCAATCTATGGCAAACAATGTCACTCAATTTTCCATCTATAAATGTCTTATATTTTGAGCCAGAATGGATCACATCGAGTGACCTGACTACACCATTTCTCACTCGATCTTACCCGACAGGATTTTCACTGGGCTTACAGCCTCAACTGGCGGTGCCTCATTAGTGTAAAAGTAATCTGTTCTATAAACAGATTATGCACCAATACTAGAAGATTCAGTTGGCAGGCTGCATCATCCAACCCTCTAGACCTGGTCCTTGCCATCCCTGTTGTCCCTCTTTTGTGTCTTGTATCTGTTGATGTTGTCCTGGCAGTTCTGTGGCATTGGTTGAAGGAAAGGAAGAGATGAAAAGAGCGAGTCATGAGAAAAGTAAAAGACAGCACTTCCATGTTTGGATGCTGAGATGCCAGATAAATGTCAGCTCAGCATAGACTCAGTTAACAATAGGAATAGCTTGTAAAGACCATTTAGGCACAAATAAATGCAGGAAAAATACCAGAAAAATGGGAAAAAATACCAAGAATATTCAGGGAATTATTAGAAGAATTATGGGGGGCAGGGACTATGTATGCTTCATAACAGATTGTAAACGAGAGTTTTATTGATACCAAGATACTTGCAAATTTTGTGTACAGTGAGTTGATAATCAAAACAGAAGATGATTGCTCTAGCCTTCAGATCATCTGAGTAGCAGTGAGGCATGATAGGATAAGATGAAGGTATGGATGGATTGTATTCTAAGGCAAAAAAGTATAGTACAGTGCTTGTGTAATGATATGAGTGACATATGAATTGCCAGGCTGCTGATGAGACCCTTTCTTTTTTTCTTTTTTGATTTTTCCACAGACTTTTTAAAAGCACTGTAAACTAAGGCTTGAACAGGCCATTCTAACAGGGATTCAAATACATATGTGCCATCTCTTATTGGTGTGAGATCTAAATGTGTATGTTTAAACTTACTCTTAAATAGGTATTCAAACAAAGGTAGTTCATCTCTTATTAGTGCAGTATCAGACTCCAATGTGTCTATTTAAATCAGGACTCAAACAGAGCATTAAAACAAAGGTGCGTCACCTCTCGTTGGTGTGAAATCATACTTAAACATGTCTGTTTAAGTCAGAACTTGAACAGGGCATTTAAACAAGTAAGTCATTCACAGTTGGTGTCTGATCTTGTTGTGTAGCTGATAACATTAAACACTATCATAAGTCAAGCTTTAAATGAGGTCTCATAGTATAGCTCAATATATACATGTGAATGCATTTATTTAAACATGTTTAAGTCTGAGGTGGGGTAGGCCATGCTTGTTTAAGTAAAACTCTGATGGTTACTGATGAATGGTACTTTAATACTGCTGCTTTCACTTTGATTTACATGAGACCCGCTAGCAGTGACAGCATCAGGGACACTTGGGGCATATTCAATATCCGGTGTTAATAGATTGGGCCTGGGTGGGATGAGCTGAAATACTTTGTGAGTACAAGGTCTAATATGTCACTCTGAGGTTTGAGCACATACTGGCAAGTTCAGGGGTATTGGTCTCTTCTGAGGAATGACTACAGAAGCAGTTTTGATACTATCTGCTTGTTTAGCACCAACAGAATCACTGTGTTGTCAATCAGCTTTTAGCTGCATGCAGAATTATTGAGCAGTAAGGACAAACCTGCTAGTATGAATGGGACTTTGATCATGAATGGAAAAAGACTCAGAGCAATGATTCTATATGAAAGAAAGTATAAGTGCTCAAAGGTCAAGCTGAATAGAATAAACGTTAACTCATACACTCACAACTTCAGCCTTATGAACCCCAGCTTGAAGAATGTCTAGAATGCTGCGCAAAGTGTGAGGTATACTAACAGCTTCGGGCCTCTTCAGAATTTGTTCAGACCAACATGAATTCAACAGTTCACTGATTGAGTGAAAAGCAGGTTCAACTAAAATAGCATCCATGGGAAGAATGGGTCGAACTCCATGGAGAACATCAATTGCAACACTGATATCCATAGCATAGTGAGAGAACGGGGGTTCACCAGTCAAGAGCTACAAGTTAATATTACACATCAATCAGACACTGTAGTTCAGATCAAGAAATATAGAGGCTACCTCACACACGGTACACCCGAATGCATAAATATCTTTTGAGGTGAGTTTACCTTGTATTGGTCGAGAGCTTGAGCTAGGATTGATGAATTCCGGTGCCAACCATCGGAGGGAACCTTGGAAGGTAGTAGACTGTGTTGGACTGACTGATTGTGTGTCCAGAATAGAGAGGCCAAAATCCGCCAGGCAGCAATGAAAGTCATCAGAGATCAGGATATTGGCCTAATGTTACAACACAATGGTTAATGCACTGCAGATAGGACACACTGTGAGAACATTATAGTACGAACTCCTTTGATATCGCCATGGACAACAGGCGGATCAAGCCCATGGAGATAGGCAACCCCTTCAGCAATTTGTACAGTCTGAGATAGATATCACATAAATCAATCAATCATACTAGCAATGCAATAAGGACTTGCATAGAGCATTTTAGTATGGATATCTAGTTTCCGTTGACGAGAGTAGGACATCATATCGCCATTGGACATCCATGGCGAGATGATACAATAACTTGGCGTAAAGAATTCTGTATTGATGCCAAAGAAAGGCAAAATGTTTGGATGTTTGAGTTGCCTCCATAGGATGACTTCCTTGCTGAGATCCTGAGATTCATCATATCAAAAAGCAAACTCAAAAGGCAAATAGAAAAGTTTCAGAGCACACCTTCAGCAACTTTTCTCGGTCTGAATCACATTGGAAAAATCGCAAGACCTTGATGCAAACACGTTTGTCTTCCCAACGACCAATCCAAATGTCCTAGAGCATTTAATGAATTGGAATATTGACCAGAAGAATATAGAAATATTCTCATACTGCAAAACCTCCCCCTGCAACTGCTGTTTTGCTTTCACAGATCAAACCTTGGAGATACATTGATGGGGGCAAGACACCATGTGTCTGATTTAAGTGCCGCATGGACTTCAGATATCTCTTCCAGTGTTGAGTTTTTTTCATTGTCTGAGCTTCGTCAAGCTCCTAGTAAGAGGAAACATCTTCAATGAACTGATCCATGTGCCAGTAAAGACAATATCTTACTGCCTGCAGAGCCTCCATGATCCAAACTGCTTCATCCTTGCTCGCGACATTGAGATGTGTTTCATGGAAGTCATCAGCAGCTACTAATGCAAAGATCTTGGTCTTTTCTGACTTGGTGACAATGGTGTCCAACTCAAGAGAAGGGAACATGATGGTGGCTTCAAAGTTCAGAACAGTCTGAATGATGCCAATGACCATTGTACCAGCCCCTGGGTTTAAGTATAGTCTGGAAGGCTGTGGGTTTGTGACAATCCATGAGCAACAAAAAACTTGAGGGTTGAGATGTGAGTAGGTGTGATGATCCCTGATTGCAGTAAGTATACTGTACCTACAGTGGATAGCAAATTGTGTCTTTGCTACCCTCAGCATTGCCACCCATTCATTACATTTGTTAGAACGTGTTTCATATGCACTTACTATACAGGGTACGGTATAGGTAGCTTGAACATTTCCTTATCAGTTCATTCACCTCAAGCTCAGACTAGATTTACTTCCGTGTTTCATATTACTAATACTGTACAGTACCATAGCCTACATGAAGGCTGTGGCAGTGGCTCCCTCAGTTGTTCTACATGCAACTGAGGTGAGCCACAAGCCTAGTACAGCCGTCACTTTACTTACATGCTTTGTAGATAGATTCTTTACAACATTGCATCCGGCTGACACAGGATATTGAACAAACACTACTGCTAAAACTCACAATCGGATTAAAGTGTTTCACCATTAACGATTTCAACTACAGAAGTGGACATACAGACAATGTAGATCAATTGGCTGCCTGTCTGGAGAGATACTCATTCAAAGCCTGGCATAATTGTGGGTTGTGCCATGATAGTTCTTGTCCTCTTGGCGGCAGTATCTCCGAGTATCTCTGAAAACCCGAAGATGTCTTCCTGGCAGACACTCTCTCCCTGTCCCTTATCCTCTCCCCGTACGTCTGCCTCTGCCACTCCCAGGATGTACTAGGAATAAACTCCAATGACAATCCCTCTTGTTTGATGGTCTCATCTGTTTCTGGTTTTTCCGAAGGGTACCCTAAGTTTTGATTTTTACTACCTTTCCGCCTATGCATGCCTCGCTTCAATTGAGCTCGAAGAGAATCAGCGGCACCTAGCGTATCTGACTCAGGGTAAGCAGCTTGCTGCTCGAATTGAGGTTGGAGCAAACTGGGTGCGGAAACAGAATGCATTCATGATGGTCATTTGCCCGGTGGCAGAGAGGGAAATATTCCATCAGCATCACCATCGAGCTTCAAACCGAAGCGTTTGATACTGCGGGAATTGCGCAGAAAAGCTTTCTTTCGAGGAGTCTACCGAGCATGCCACTTGTACTAACTTTATCTACAAGAACAGTTCCTCATCAACCAACCCCGAGTCGTTTCAACAAGTACCAAACCTTCTGTACCAAGTGGATTTGATGACTCCTATGAACCAACGACGATCTAGTACCTACCGAGGTACTGCCCAACCGGAGCGGCGATTCCATTGTTCAGTGTGTAATGGTTGTCCTATTCCCGTTTGTATCAAAGCACTTGAAAGGCATATGTGGTGAATGGGACCGACCACGAGCTGTTGAAAGCGTACAACAGCGACAAGTTTGACAAGCCCGGAAACTTCCAATCATCCCAAGAACCTTCTGCTGTAAGTACAATCAAGCCTGGAGCAACCTGTTGAAACAGTGTTGACGTTGATGTCATTCACTAATGCGGGACACAAACCGTCCGCTGCTTTATCCAACGAGGCCTGGATGCCATGCCCATCAGGTGCAGACGTCATTGGAAAAATACTTGGGGACTGGTGAATCGTGATAACAGAGGAGCGGAAACGCCGGCAGTGGTGAAGAATATACAAGAGTTGGGTAGTTTTAAAGATAAAGAGAATGAGGGTGGGGAGTCATCAATGGAGAGTGATTCGAGGGAGGAACTAGTACCAAAGATGATGTTGAAGATGAGCATAGAGTCGACGAGTTGTTCAAGCCGAGTGTTTTTGTTTTTTCTTTACTTTTTCCTGTCATTCGGATTCAGGTTTTAATTCCTTGTAAGCATATCTTTTGCAGTCTTGAACTAGCCTGGTCTTGAATATGCTGTGAATACTTGCCAGTTTGCTATCAACCGGTGTGGTTTGGGTGTGGTTCTTGTTCAACGTTCAACGTTCATGAGTCAGCGAAAAGTAGTAAGAACTATTTCGGCTCGGCCGAGACCTGCCGAGACACGCGTCAATCCGAATGGCTCCTAACTTCCACGTCCATTTCTCTTACCTCCATCATGTCCGACGACGAATCAGAATATCCGATAGAACATAAAAGACCTAGATTACCCAACGCATGTAACCCTTGTCGCTCGAAAAAAGGTAAGCAACCTATTCGACTTTACTTCATTCATGATCTCTCAAGTTCAATTTACCGGTAGTCAAATGTACGAGTGTTGTAAAGACGGTTTGGCCGTAGAATTCATGAGATTTCGAAGGTGATAGCGCAATCATGCCAGGAAACATATGCTCCAACTGTATCGCGTACAGAACGGATTGTATACGTGAGCCTGCAAAGGTAGGAGTTGCGACTGCATTAGGACCAGTGACCGAATCATGATTTTCTTCTTGTCTATCAGAGACGCGGTCCTCGTATAGGGTGAGTGTTATGCGTTACTCCACTGGAAATATGGATGGAATTCAACTATCCCAAGGCATTCTCAAGATACACAAACCGTAGAAGCTGTCGTGGATGCTATCTTATCTACCAGGCGACCATTCGAGGTACCCAAAGACCCAGTGAAAGCCAAAGAGATCCTAGTTCGTCTTGCAAACCATATCAAACTCCTTCAAGAAGACAACGACCGATTACGACAAGGCATTTCCTCAAAATCCAATTCTTCCCATGGAAACTCCCCTCCTCCGCCCTCGTCCGACTCACCGGACGCAGAAACACCATCGTCTTTACCTCGAATCATGAGTGAACCGCTCGCAATATGTGATGGCTACACCGTCGAAGATCTCACTCAGAATTTTAATCTGCTCGAATTCCAGAATTTTAATCTGCTCGAATACGATGATAACTGTGCACGGCATTTTGGTAGTTCGAGTAACAGGAGCTTCGTTAGAGACGCTATGAACATTCAAAAAGAGTATGCTGAGAATGCGGGGCTGGTTGACGTGAGGCACTCTTTCAAGCGGTTAGATTTCTGGACGGTCCACCCGGTGAGTCCTCTTCACAGTTATCTCTATCCGAGTGGCTATTAACATTCGAATATGCACCATAGTGGCAAAACCCCAACCCTCGACGTCCACCTCCGCCCTACAAATTCCCACCAGACGACTTGATGTACACTCTCTTCGATCTCTACTTCATGCACATCAATCCCCTCTTACTCTTCTTACACCGCCCGTCGTTCCTCCGATCTGTAGCAGAAGGCCTCCATCGTACTGATCGTTACTTTGGAGGCCTAGTGCTATGTGTATGTGCGCTCGCTGCACGCTTTTCCAACGATAGTCGTGTTCTCGAGGACAGTCTTACCTCTGAACGATCCATTGGCTGGAAGTGGATACGTCAGATTCAGCCTATAAGACACGATTATGTCGAGACTGCGTCTATCTACGAGATACAGATGTATTTGGTGTGTGTTCTCGTTGTCTCATCCTTTCTCAGGCAGCTGAAGATCTGCGAATCACATTCATGCTAGGCATACATCAACTTCGTAGGGTCGAGCACCACCCCAGAAATCTGCTGGATTCTCATCAGTATCGGTGTCCGTCTACTGCAAGACGTGGGTGTCCATCGAAAACGGCCTGCTCGTACCAAGCCAACCGTAGAATCGGAGTTGTGGACAAGAGCGTTCTGGATGTTGAACATGTATGATATATTCGCGAGTACGATGTTGGGTCGTCCTCGGTCTATGTCTCAAAATGAGTATGTGTCGTTCACGGTTCACGGCTTGGGTGAAGTTGTCTAATCACAGCTTGCATCAGTTTCGACACAGACCTACCGATTGACTGTGACGATGAGTATTGGGAGCATTCGGATCCTGATCGAGCATTCCAACAGCCTCCTGGGATACCTTCGTCGACTTCTTATTGGATTGCGTTCTTGAAATTAATGGACATTTTGGGCTTAACGCTGCATACCATTGTGAGTAATAAACGACTATAATCGGGTCCTGTTGTAACCCTTAATCGCCATCTCAGCACGCCGTGAAGCCGACTGACATGTGGTCTGCAACTGTGGGTTTAACAAAGCAAGAGTGGAATGGAAGGATCGTTTCTGAGCTTAATTCTCTGCTGAACAATTGGGTCGATAAAATTCCTGACCATTGTAGGTAATTTCGATGATACCGCTTGTTAGAGTTGACTCACATGAAAACAGTGAAGTGGGACCCTAATCGAGAGAACATCCAACATTTTGATCAGTCCGTCGTACTCTATACGACCTATTACTGGGCTCAGGTGAGCCCAAACCTCAAATCTTTATGTATCCGACATCGTATACTCACCTCATGTTCCCCAGATCCTTGTCCACCGACCATTCATCCCCGTCCAGGCGAAGACCCACACCCCGATATTCCCTCACTCGCGATCTGCGCCAATGCTGCACGATCCTGCTTGCACATCGTGGAAGTTCATCATCAGCGGGGGACCAATGCGTTTCTTGTACCGAATGTCATAGTCAGTGTATAATCTCACCCTCTGTTCAAAATCTTCCTTGTTGAAGCGAGCTCCTTACCAGATGGCCTTGTTTCATTCTTCTATCGTGTTGCTGATGAACATGTGGAGAGGAAAATACCTTTTGGAGTCCTCGTCGTTGAATATCAGCAAGGATCTAGCTGATGTTCATCGGGCTATAAACGTCTTGCATTCTCATGAACAGAGGTAATCGTCGTCAGTCATCCAATTACCTACCCGCGCTCTGACGATACTTGGTTCATGGCAGATGGGAATATTCTGGGAGGCTAGCGTGAGTTCGGGGTTTTTCTAGCGTTATTCAGGTCTCGACTCACTGCGGTTCTGCGTATTCTAGAGATATACTAATGGAAGTGATATCCGTCAGCCACTTCCACCCCAGTCAATTCAACCTGACCAACTCGACCTTGAAACGACCCCGGATAGACTCTTCCGAAAATCCCTCCTTACCTCAATCATCTTCCTCAACTATGACGGCTCATCAAGACACCAATGGAGAGGAACGACCGATAGCTGGAAGCAGTAGGGTTCTAGCGGCACTGGATAAAGTGCAAAATCCCTCAAATCCTTCAAATCCTTCGAACTCTTCGCCGCAGTTCTCCTTGCCTCTGAACAGTAGCGAGCTTGGAAGACTTCCGATTTACGAGCCGCTCCGAGTGGACTGGAACGTTGCACAAGATCAGTGGTTGATGCCTTCTGAACAGTTTGAGGTCGCAAACGCAGAAAGTTCTTCGTTATATCCAGGTTCATCTGACGCGTTCATGAATCTTGCTTCGGAAGGTCAGTCTCGATAGTTGGTTTCTGTCAATCGACCATGTCTGAGAAAGCTGAATGATGTTTCTCCTTGCACATAGGACACGCGACATCATCTTTCGAAGGGTTTGATACGAGGTAAGATAGTCACCGGCTCATGTAGGCGTTGAACTACCGTTAACCTTCATTCGCAGTTCTTCAGCATTTCCGGATGACTGGACTTCGTATATGGCGACCGTGGATGAAGTACTCCGGGAGACCTATTCCCGGGCAAGTTGAGTGGGTTACTAGATGATAATACAGCGTGGTTTTTTTTGCGTTTTGGATAGTGGAATTATCAAACGTTTACTGGCTAACATGAAATGCATGAATTATTAGCCTCCCAAGCACAGACAACAAATTAAATACCGCAAGTCGACACTTTGAGTCTCAATGAACCCTTAATGAACCTCTCCACAGAGGCCCGAGGAATGTATAGAATCATCGAAGATAACGCTCAAGTCTCTCAAGCTCTCAATTGTGACATTACTAACCGGCTACTGAAGCCCTTGTGCAATCTGTGTATCCGCTAAATGCTCTTCACATAACTCTCGACTTTCAATTTTGTGGAAATGCAATGGCGACAGCAGACAGCTGGTTTCGGATCGTCCGAAGTTCAGACTTCTTGTGGAAATCGTCGGAGTTGTTCGTAAGGGCATCAAGCTGTGGAACCACCGCTAATTACGCAGGCTGTGTCAAACATTTCTTGCTGCGTTCTTTCAGCTTTGTTTCATAGGGATACATCATAATCACCCCGGATAAACATCATTGCCCATGTACTATGTAGGTTCTAGGGTACGAGTTTCCAGTGAACACAGGATAGCACAGGTGACGGAAATTAGAGCATTGATGAGCTCAATTCACAGCCAGATGTGAGCACGTATAAAGGGACACGTCAAAATAGATCGTTCTTCAATAGAATCTGCTGGACAGTTTCAACTCACTGCGCTGCGCTGCAAAAAGACGACCACATCTACAACATACAACGACCTCAGTCTTCACTAACCGTCATCACGTCTGCTCAATCACTGGATCTCTATCGCCCCTCATCGACCACGACCGCCTAACCATGCGAACGTTCATCTTTCCTATTCTTGTGCTTGGCCTTTTCTCCATTGTGCTTACGAAGCCGATCCCTGTGAGTTTTTGAGGTGTTAATCTCAAGACGAAGTACTTACATTCCGAGAACGCTTCTCCCATCAGCTTCCAACAATTGTGCTCGCGAAAGTGCCAGCGAAAATGGAGCCTGATGGATCGCCACCCTCTCCACTCACTACAGGCATCAGATCCGGGACTTCCAAAGGCGACCTTTTCCAGTCGGAAGAGAGGGAATTATCCTCAGCTTCGACTACAGGTACCAGACCTGGGATTCCCGACGACGACAGTTTCCAGTCGAGAGAACGGAAATCATCCTCAGCTTCGACTACAGGTACGAGACCTGGGACTCCCAATGACGACCGTTTCCAGTTGGGAGAGCGGGAATCATCCTTAGCTTCGACTACAGGTACGAGACCTATAAAGAAAACGTGTTGAGAGCGAATTATGTTTTAGCATCAGCAAAGCGTGCAGAAGAGATACCAGAAATGATAGAAATGGCGAGGATTCAGGATAACTAGGATTTTTGAAGACACTCATTGTGTGCTAAGCATTCAATGCGCAGCTCGTGTTCATTCGATGGGATGTTTTTTTCATCATGTTGACTCGAAGGAGGACAGAGCTCGAGGACAGAGCAAAGAGAACGGTAGCTCACCTAATAATCTGAGCTCATCTTTTCCAAAGAAGTCTGGAGCAACGTTCCCCTGTCAAAAAGTTCAGGCGGATTCTACGGTGTGAAGCAATAGATAACAGTACCTCGATCATTGCGCGATTGAGGAACAAGCACCAATTTCAACGTTGAGCGCATGAGGCTTTGAGGTTGCGATCGTTGACAAACATGAAAGTTGAACGTTATGTAAGCGCTAAAGCGCTTATCGAGCGAATACCCACAGGTCAAAGCAAGCAAATCAACATTGTTCTCTTCCGCTACATTCACCAATCGACTCGTTGAAAAACAGGAACTGTCTTCGTGGCCCAGCCTGAAGCCTTGAAGTTTTTTCTCGTAGCCAGACGCACAAGGCTGTCCTCCTGACTCCAAGCATGCACATTGCACAATGCAGATAGATGTGGGCGGCAATCTTTCATATTTCTTCATGTCCCAATCGTATTCGCCATGAACGTCACTAGACTGCAAGAAGCTGGAAAAGCAAGTTCCGAAGTTCAAAGATACAGGCCTCACACCCTGCAACATCCATTCTTGCTGTCATAAACCAGATATCCCTAAACCAATCATACTACGAAGGCCACTTTGGACTCTCAATTCGATCGATGAGTTTTGCCTCGGGGCTAGCCCCACTTTGCTCCTTATAATGCTGCATGAGGTCTCAAGCTCAAGCTCTCAAGACACGTCCAACATGGTTAGAGTCCGACAATATCTGACTGAGCACTTACATCGCCTGCAAGATTCTGAATCTGAAATCTCTTCGGAAAGATCGACCGAGGATTGTTCACGGAAGTCACTCACGCGTAGTATTTTGGGTCAGTAAACTCATTCGTCTCTTATTCGTGCTCCAAGCTTACGGTTATCTCACAGTCCATAAGGCTGGCAAGGGTTTGCAGGTCGCGATTACCTCTGTCGATTCGATCAATACATTCTGCAATGATAACCTGGGATACATTCAAGAAATCACTGCTCAAATCTTGTCTATCAATGTGACGTCCCACGACATCGAGGCTTTCATCAAAGTTGTTCACGTCCTCGTTGAAGGTTTGGAAAGGATAGCCGTGGTTTTCCCCTTCACGGGCGGTAAGTCAAGTTAGTGTTCCAGTCGGGAAGTATATTCTGAATGCAGGAAATTACAGCGGCAGTTGTTGCTTTCAAGATAGTAATGGAATCACACATCAAGAGAAAGGAGAACAATGAGAAAGTCCTAGTCATAAAAGCGAGGATGGGACATATGATGACTGCGCTTTTCCAGTGAGTACGACAGTTTTTTCTCCATATCACATCACCCTCAATCACTGCCTAAAGGATAAAAGATCTCAAGGATCCTCAAGTCGTAGATTCTGACGGTGTCCCGCTGGAGAGCAAACTTTCAAAGCTCATGGAACGGATTGAACAAGATATCAAAAGGACCAGTGCGGTATGCGAACACTATTCGAAGAAGAACGCTATCGGTAAGCCTTCTCATGCATAGCTGTGTACCGTTTCGTTCACCTGATGCTGTCTCGTAGTACGAACTATGAAAGCCCGAGTATACGAAGAACGCCTGGCAACTCATGCTGAGTTATTCACCCAACACCGCGAAGAGCTGCAGTTTCTTCTCAGCCTTCACACCGCCATCGGTGTCCAAGCCGCGAACGACAAACTAGACGGCGTCGCACAACGGCTTCAGAACATCGAAACAAAGCTAACCGACATCCGCGATATCTTTCGCTGCTTAGACTCACCTCGCGAACGAGAGTTACGCAAAATCGTAGACGAGAATGGTGCTGAAGCACTCTTGGATAATGAACATCTTCTACTTGAAGTTCTTGATAAGGCGGAAGACGCAGATAGTATGGGTTTCGAAGGAGGCAAACGACAGGCTAGTACGAATCTGGAAACCTTCAAGATGGAACTTCTTCGGGAATTGAGGGAAGATTTGGATGTTACTCTGCGAAAGCATTTCGATTTGTTCGATCGTAAGATGGAGATGCGACAACAACAGCTGCTTGAAGCCCATATTCAGCAGGAGAGTAATCTCTTGAACGAAATAGGTGCTGGGTCTTTGCATGGGCGTATCCAAGACGAGGTAAAACCATTTGTATGATTGAGCCATCGCTGAAACTGATGTAAGCATTCCAGGACATACGGGCAATTTGGAAAGAGATGGTATGCCCCTTGTCTAGATCTACTCAATCTACTCTATGTTCATTTGATATCAGGGTTGGAGAGGCAGCGTCAAAGCCAGACACTTTGTTCTTGCCCTCCGTGATTACTTCGTCGAGAAATCCGCAACCAGGATTTCCCCCGCCAATGACGAACTAGACGCTCTCCAGGATTCTAGTTTGGAAAATGCACCTGTTCAGGGTTTAGATGAGAACGACGACCGCTGGACCCACTCGTATATCAGCATAACCCATCTGCAGCCCATTCTCGAAGCCATAGACGACGATGCAACAGGCTTTATCACGATAAAGGAAGTGAACGATTTCACGTCCGCGAGGCCTTCCGGGTGGACGTGAGCATGAATGATCTTTTCTAATGTAGGGCCAAAGACTCAAATACACTTCATAGATTGCCGATCTGGATTGCGTTTTGGGCCGTTGGTGAGCACAATGAGTTTTTGGTGAATCTCCTTCAACTCATCCGATCCTACGTCAGGCTGGCAAACTAGTATCGACCGATACAAAACCCAGATATACGGCTTGCTAGAACAGCTCATCGGTCTAGCTAGCGATGTTCATCCGAAGAATCGCGCACGCGTAGACGATTACCTCTCAGATCAGGTTTTTAATGACCTTGAAAAGTTGCTACGTGCTACGAAATCGACGAATCGTGTCAACGGTGGTGATCACAAGCTCATACAGTACGTGGACGCGTACACTACCGAAGAAGAGAGCAAGCTTGAAAAGAAGTTGCAATCGATCGATTTCGAACTGGATGGGACCTCAACAGTGTCCCTCGTCACTGGACCTGGACGGATTGAAAGGGTGTGTGTAATCAGACTTATTCCATTGACATCTCTCTTAACTCAGGCCGAACAGTTCATATACCCTCTGGTCTACCTCATTCTGAAGCAACATGTGCAAGTGATGTACCATGCTCGGACACACATCCTCGACAGCCGAGAGTTTCTGGATATGAAAGGGACGCTCATCGCTCTTTTCAGCGTGATATATGAGCGCGTTGATGCTCTTGTAGGTATGTAGCTGCCGCGATCATAACAGTCACCCGTTGGACTCACCATACGCCATGAACAGCTATCTTTAGGCAAAGTCATGCCAACCTCAAAGATCAGTTGGATTATTTTGCTTTCGGGATGGTGCGTATATTCCCATCCATCATAAAGTTTCGGCATCACTCACTCAAGTTCATTCGAAAGTTCTCTTTGTTATACAATCATCCCTCTAGAGACCCCAAAAACAACACAATACTCACTTGGATATCTCAGCAAAGGGCAAAGCCGAAGTACCTAAATCTGCAGACCGTACTTCCGATAAGCTCTGTGATACGATATGGGATCATGACCTCGGGTGGGTCTGTCTCTGATGTTGGAAGTACGACACGGTACCTGTGCGTTTATCGCGAAACTGCTTCCAATCTACACGGATGCTCAACCTTAACTCCTGTAGCGGACTCAAGTGTGACTCCTGCAGAAGAGAAATCCACGGAAGCAGATTCATGTGCCTGTCCTGTATGAACGACGACTTCTCAGAGAACATCGATCTTTGTTCGCATTGCCAAAACGAAGGTGTCAAGCGAAAAAGCTTTGTTCACGAGAGCTCTCATTCTCTCCTTCGAGTCGATGCTGTCATTTTAGACGCTGAACTAGCATTGGCTATCCCCAAGGCTCAGTCAACTGCTGTTCAGATCGAAGACCGTATGCGTTCCAGTTCTACAGCAGCAGAGTCTTCTTCCTGCTTCTCTTGTGGGAGTCAATCACCCGACTCGTGCTTTAAGTGCATTCATTGCGGCAAGTAGTGCTTTATCTTATCTCAGCTCTGAAAGGCGTCAAACTGATCCCTGTTCCTGTCTACAGCAATGTCGATCCACTCGTGCTCGAAATGCGAATCAAGGTTCTGCAATGAATCTCATACTCAAAGACCTTCTCGTTATGCATTCTACACTCCCAAGCACCTCCTCGTCCGTGTTCGCCGTGCCCAAATTGCACCATCGACAGATCAGAAATTCGAGCTTCTTCAACAGCAATTCTTGATTGTGCAAACTCGACTCCATGTTATCGAGGGAATTTTGGAACGAATGAGGGCAGATCCTTTTACGCGTTGATCAAGGTGAGTATTGAGAACTCTGAATATTCTTCTCGCTGCACGCTCAGATCATGATTTCCATCATTCTTCCGCTCTCTAATCTCATTGTTGCACCGAGAGAAGGTTCTTACGGAATTCATATCGATGAAAACGAAGTTGGATTTTAGTCCCCATAGTATTGAGTCATCATCGACATCTGTCGAGGTACAGTACATATGGAGCAAACGCATGAGATATTCCGTGGAGAATCATCAATGATTAATTGTCGATACTCAGAGCCATTCTTTGGTTCTCCATCCGGTCGGAGTCTCGAGGCCTGGACGTTGAAATTCCCCTCGAGTTTGCTACTGCTACTCCGTTCTGCCAGAAGAAAAGAGCATATAAGCCGGCCAATGCTGTTCCGCTAATTTCCTATGGCTCCGAATGATTCATTTAGAGCAACTTGACTTGAAGGGTTCCGTTTTACCGCGGTTGTTGTGGGCCAAGTTGCTGATGTGGAAATGTATGGAGGGATTCATTGAAAGTCCAAGGCACCAGTGTTAGTTTACAAGAGATGTTTGTGGCGGAAATCAAGAGTGTCGAAAGGACTGTCACTAGAGAGTTCAGTGGCTGACAGAGGTGTGATCGAAATAGATCGAAATCGTCGATGTCACGGTGGATGTCACGCCTGCTCACGCTACCTCCTACGACGACCTCCTACGACCTCCTGCTCGTGAACGTCGCGGTTTTACTGGAGTGTTGTCGACCAACACTGACAGCAACCCCGAACTCCTCCGGACTATCTGGTCATAGTGCTTCTCGCGTGTTTCTATTGCAGATCGCGGCCAACTCGCGAGGCGATTTCAGCCAATTTCTCCCACTGGACTGCCGTAGTAGGCCGTAGTAGAGCCAGGTATACGTTAACGCCCATAATCTTTCCCATCAAATCAAACAAACTTGATGATGTTCCGATATCAAACTCGCCCATGTCGTTTCAAGTGCAACCGTAGCTTAATCATTCGTCACGAATCTCTCTACGGGTATGGAAGTGCCGCGGATTCTGCTGAACATACTGGTGAGCATACTTATAAAGCATCGATCGTCCCTCTCCTGGATACGCCAACCCCTCAACCATGCCTCCAGCTCCTGCTGCGCCACCTCATATACCCACAGTCGTTGAAGTGTAAGCTGTGTGACGATCGTCATTTATCGCGCAGATGTGCTGACCTGGAACACAAGTTATACCCCATTCGTTATTGGGGCATTCCTCAACATCTTCTTATACGGCGTGCGTTAACTTCTATCTCCTTGTCTCTCATATGCTCACCTACATATAACTTCTAGATTGCCGTGAGTCAGGTCAGTTCTCGCAATCTTGGAGATGCAATCCCATTGATCTGGCGTTCAAAGATGTACACCTATTACAGGACTTCAAAGAGGTACATACTCATAACAACGATCTCGCAGCATACCTACTCATGACTTACAGAGATGATTTTTGGTTGAAACTGCTCGTGAGTTCATGTCAGTTCTGGTATTAGTGGCACTGAATTTTAATCATATCAGGTGTTTTACCTGTTTGTTTTCGACACATTCAACAGTATCTGCGATATTGGATTGGTTTTTGAATCTCTTTTGCTCAAATTCGGTAAACGGTTTCTTCTCATCATCATCATACCGTGGCGTTGTTCAATAAGATATGCTTGTGGTAGGCGATCCCGGTATCGTCGCTACTTCTCCTTGGAGTGAGCAGACTTGTCATGACTTGTTATTCCTCACCCACGCTTAAATCAACTGCTTGCACAACCTAGCCTTACGCCTTGGTATGCACGTTTCCTTGAAGAACAAGTTTATAGGCTGACTATAACCGATAGATGGAATTTCTACTGTAAATTTTGAGTTCAATTGACCTACATCCGCCTTTCGTTGATGGAAGAACATCCAAGACACTTGTATCCACTCCAGTGCAGATTTACATGGCCTGGCGCATTCGAAAAATCACGAAGATGAACATTCCCGCTGCCATCATCTGCGTATTCGCCTTGGCTTCACTGAGTGAGTAGTGTTCAAACCGATGTCATTCGAACGGTACTGACTCTTTTTCTGCAACAGTTGGTAGCATTTGGCTCACCATCGCCGTTTCCAACACTCCTCAATTTGCGAAGTTCAACAGTTTCCGCGCAGCCCCCAGTCTCTGGCTCATAAGCTCTGCGATTGCCGACATCACGATCGCAGTTTGCCTTGTGTATGGCTTGGTAGGCTGGATTTTATCGTCTGATTGAGAATATCTTGTGGTCTCACTGACGCCTGTGCATAGTCAAAAAACCGTTCGGGAAGGAAGGACGGAAGGAAAACACTTGGCTTCTTCCAAAGATGGAGTCCCACAAGGGAACAGCCGGGCCCAGCTGTAGGTTTCGCAGTCAATGATTGGCACATTGATCGCATAATCCGAAGTATTTATCACATCCTCAATGATATATCTATGTGGCACTGCTAACGCCCTACTATCTCTCGCAGCCACTGTAGCGACAGGAACGCTCACCGCTGTGACTGCATTGGCAGATGTGATACTTTTCTTGAGTAAACCGGTGCGTCTCATCCTGTGTTGTGCCCTCTTTTTGCATTGACAGGTTTTGTATCAAGGACACTACGATGTGAGCACCTCCTGTACGTTTCGTTACAAATGCATCAACATTATCGCAGCTTCTTTGCGTGGGACTTGATGCTCTGCAAGATGTATACGACTACACTTCTCCTTTCGTCAGTGACATATCCCCTCAGTCCTATCCTATTCAATGACACTTATCTCGAACGGTAGGTTGAACGCACGCCCTTCATCTAGACATGCTGAAAGGGATCAAGAATATGAGCCCAACGCTCTAGGCTTCTCCAGTGTAACGTCTTCACAGTTGAGTTTCAATCAGAATACTTCACGTAGTTCAAGATATGTAAGTCTTCTCCAGGTCTTCTCCATCTATAACGCATTGATCACCATTGCTCCATTTCCCATTTCCCACCACCGGATTGGTCGTTAACAGGTAAGACGTTCTAGCTCATATAACACGCAGTTGTTCTGAGCTTCACCTCACTTTAGGTCCCAAAACCTTCTGGAGAAGACTTGGAGGAACAATATGAACTTTCTTCCCGCACTCTGATGCCCTTACGGAGGGAACAGAATAGATATTCTCTTCGCAACTCACCCGCCGGTCCTTCAAAGACAGAATTCAACGTTTTGGTTTCGCAAAGTGTTGTTAATGATAGCGAAGCCGCTATCTACCCTCCACCAAAAACATATAGCTCAGCGATGGAAAATTAAATTGACGATGTAAAATAAAGTACTTGTACAATGTGTTATGTAGGTCGGCGTTGTTTACTAAACAGAACCAAGAAAAAACCAATATTTTTATCGTAGTACTGCTATGAATCATCGATAGGCCTGATTGACAACAGGTCAAAGCGAGACCGTGCGAAACCTGCCGTTGACCGCACTTTCCTTTTGACCTCCTCTTGAAGCCCAACAGCTCAGCCATCCCAGATTATTCAAACTCATACATCTTTCTTCTGCTCATTACGGAGAACACGTTGTGCGTCTTCCGCGCAGTTTGTGACACACAGTTAGAGTGACCGTTACTTCTACAGTGTTGTCCAATGTTGAATGTCGAACTTGGTTGTTCACCAACCCTGTGGCCTGTGCTCCTCCCGGACATGATGTGGCTATTGTCCAGGCCACTAGAGTGCTTCCCGCATAGCTTAATGACAGATTGCAACCACCCAGCGTACGCCGTTCAGCAATCAACCGTGCTTGCCGCTGCCAGGTAGACGATTACGCCTGGCATAACACTGGCATAACACTGGATAATACTCCAACCATCATATCAAACTTTTTACACTTGAATCTCGTTGGCTGATGCGTCAACCTCGTTCTTGCTATCCTAGCCATAGCTTGATCATCCCGGTTGGCGGCATCTTGGTGAGAAGTACTCCAGAATTAGTTAGATAGAGTCGGCGAGCATATAACGCATCAATCATCCCCCTCTTGCGTGTCTCAACCCATCAACTATGCCTTCCATTCCCCCAGTGCCACTTCATCCGCCAACAGTCATCGAAATGTAAGTAGCTTGACTATCACCAATCGTCGTGCAGATGTGCTGACCAGTGACACAAGTTACGCCCCATTCGTTGTCGGGACATTCATGAACATCTTCTTATACGGCGTGCGATTAGATTGTTTCTCTAAGCATCATGATCGTGCTAATCTCCTTGTTCTATGTAGATTGCCGTGAGTCAGGTCAGTTGTAATGGCATCTCGGACAGAAAATGCCACTGATCTGGCGGTCAAAGATGTACACCTATTACCGGAATTCAAAAAGGTAGGTACACCTAGTCATACTAACGCTCTCACAACAGACCCACTCACCAGATACAGAGATAGACTTGGGTTCAAACTGCTCGTAAGACATTGAATTTAGTGTTTGGTAGTATACTGACTTACGATCATGTCAGGTGTTTTACCTCTTTGTTTTCGACACGTTCAACAGTTTCTGCGATATTGGTGTGATATTCGAACCCCTTTTGCTCAAATTCGGTAAACATTCTCTCTTCATCCTCATCATACGATGTTGCTCAATGGTATTGTGGTCGTGTCGACTACGTCAAGCGTCGACCGTTGGTTAGAAGGGATCTGGGAGAATGGAAGGAATCGGAGGTGTTTCGGGAGATAGAGGGTGTGTCAAAGGTTGACAAGTGTAGGAAGCTTCTTCTGTCGGACGATCGGTATTCTTTATGTTGTGCAATTTCTGACCTTTCTAATATTCTTTTCTTTCTTCTACTTACAGAACCGAAGCCTCGCGAGAGTAGAACGTCCGGACCGCCACCAGAGACCCCGCCTTGAGCAAGTGGGTTGAGCCTGGGGGAGCTCTTCGTCTCTGGGGGAATACGTCAAGCGGTATCCCGACGTGACACTCGAGTGGAGCGGAAGTTCGAATCCTTTATTGCGACGATCATTAAAACTTTGTACGTGTTTGCCTAAGTCTTGGACATGGACTATATGTACGCCCGTGTGGGCTGAAGAATGTATTCCTTTCTGGCTTTGGCCCTTGGACTCAGTCTTTCATTCGTGACTTAAACGGCTCGCAGCAGCCAAATACTTAGGACGAGGCTCGAAGCAGCCCTACTAGAAGATATTCGAGCGAAGACTCGAACGAAGATAAGCTCTCCCATATAATTATCACACTAACGTACTTTGTAGCTTTACAGCTATTCACCGTTCTCGACTCAGCCAACTCGGTTCCATCCTTGGAACACATCATTCGTCTTCAGTGGAGCCCACCGCGAGGGGGCTAGTTTCCCGTAGAACGGTAACGCGTAACGCTATCATCCTTAACCTAGTTTTCAGATACATCGCTTACGTTCGGGATTTTCAAAACGAGCGTTTTGTACAGTACTGGTTCACGTCAAGATCAGGATCATCCGAATCGACCTTATCCAACTCAAACTCGAACTCTACAACTTTATCGCATTCTTCTTCCAATATGGCCGACATGCAAAGACCTGCCATTATTATCCCTATGCCGGTGCCGGGGATGCCCGACGCTCCCAAGTTCGAAGGTAAAGATGCTCGAGAGTTTCTAGAGCAGATAGAAGCCCACGGAAAGAGAGCCGGAATAACGGACAACGACAAGCTCGTGGACTTCATAGTAAGGTATTCCTCACGAAGCATTAAGACTGATATTAGGTTTATTCCGGAATTTGACCCGGACGTAGAAGACAAAACATGGGAAGCAGCGAAGAAAATGCTTCTACAAATGTTTTCGGCTCAAGAGGAGCCACCCGAAGTTTCTATTAGGGACCTCGAAGACAGCTGTATCGTCTGGTCGACGGACGAACCGTTTACGAAGAAAACGGATGTGGATCGGTATCAGCGAAAATTCTTTTCTATTGCTGCGCCTTTACTTAAACAAGGAATGCTGACGACGAAACTTAAAGGCTATTACTTTCTGCAAGGGCTCCCTAAGAAAGATCAAAAGTATGTGGAGAAGCACCTCCCGGCCGAGAACAAAAAGAAGGCAAATCCGCCGACGGTCGAGAAGGTAATCAAACTGGTACACCAAAAGATCGACGACAAAGAGTCCATTTTGCACCATAATTGGGACAGCGAGGAAGAAGACGTGGACGAAATCCGAAACAGACTCAAATCTAGACTCAATAAGCGAGAAGAAGACACGGACGACGAAGGAACGCAAGATCGATGGGCGACAGTGAGAAGCGAGAAGAATATGGCTGAGAAAAGAGGTAAGAAGGTAAGGATTGAGGACGAAAGAGAAAAAGCTCCTGAATGGCAGGGGAGACAAGCCATGGAAGAGATTACTAGACGAATGGACGAGTTGTCTTTGTCGATGGCGCGAATGGCGTCGCAACCCGGACCTAACAGATCGCCTAGACCTGAAGGGGTACGTTTCTGTTTTGTGTGCGGAGTTCCTCACGTGGATGGGTCTGTACCGGCCAAGTGTCCGGAAATGCCCAACTTGGTGCGTGATAATTTGGTGATATATGATTACATCTCCAGGAAATACACTCTGCCTAACGGGCAGGATTTGCCGAGAATTCCATTTGGCGTAACCGGTGGAGTAGCGGGGATGCTCAGAGCAGCTGCGAATTCTAACCCTACTAACGGAATGGATCGAAATCCAATACTTAGCTCTAGCCCAGCGTCGATATCTTATGGCGCGACTAGCGTGTTTGGGAACGATGTTTTCGGCGTGGCGTCTTTAGATCAGAAAGGTATGGAGGAGGTATTGGAAGGACAGGCCTATCCTTCTCTTCGTTCAGGGAGGGATACGGCTAGGTTCAACCCAGCGAGTCAGCAAGGTAGGGAGAACCGGAAGCGAAGCGAACGCGACCCCAACCAGTACGAGAAGCCTGGATATCGACCACCCGGAGCCAGAATATTGCCACCCGAACCGACCATAGTGACCGAGAGCCCGACAACGAATGACGAAAGAGGAAAGGAGTCAAGGATCGATATCCCTCCTCCCCAGAATCCTATCAATCGCCCGGAAGGGTGGAGGAAGTCTCAGCCGTCGATGTCGAAAGGAAAAGAGAGAGAGTTGAAAGACGTGGACATGAAAGATACTAAGGAAGCGGGAGGAAAACATGGACCGGGAACAAGTTTCCATTACACGTCTGATTTACAAAAGAGAGCTGATCCTAAGAAAATTCTAGACAAGGTCCTGGACACCGAAATAACACTGTCATTAGCCGACTTAGTGGGATGCAAGGAGGTATTGGAAGGACAGGCCTATCCTTCTCTTCGTTCAGGGAGGGATACGGCTAGGTTCAACCCAGCGAGTCAGCAAGGTAGGGAGAACCGGAAGCGAAGCGAACGCGACCCCAACCAGTACGAGAAGCCTGGATATCGACCACCCGGAGCCAGAATATTGCCACCCGAACCGACCATAGTGACCGAGAGCCCGACAACGAATGACGAAAGAGGAAAGGAGTCAAGGATCGATATCCCTCCTCCCCAGAATCCTATCAATCGCCCGGAAGGGTGGAGGAAGTCTCAGCCGTCGATGTCGAAAGGAAAAGAGAGAGAGTTGAAAGACGTGGACATGAAAGATACTAAGGAAGCGGGAGGAAAACATGGACCGGGAACAAGTTTCCATTACACGTCTGATTTACAAAAGAGAGCTGATCCTAAGAAAATTCTAGACAAGGTCCTGGACACCGAAATAACACTGTCATTAGCCGACTTAGTGGGATGCAGTCCGGCGTTGCAGAAGATGATATCGGATGTGGCACGAACCCGTAGGGAATACGGGAAGGAGATGGTGAGTGCAATAATTTCTCAGTACGAGGAGGACGGAGGAGAGGCGATAGTGGACGATGGATACGAATATGAGGAAGGACAGGTGTCTTCCGGTTTATGTGTCGCCGAGGAAGATAGACCAAGGCTTCAGAATTTTCTTCGCACCTACTCGAGCGCGGTAACACAAAGCACTACCAAGTATTATGCGATGGTTACTGGAGTGTTCGTGGTGACGATAGGAGGAAAACAGTTCAGAGCTATGATTGATACTGGGTCGGAGCTGAACGTCGGTTCAGAAGACATTCCAGAGAAAACCGGACTTCCGATGGATTTGGAAGGCATGAAGTGGGGCCTGAAGGGCATCCACGGAGAGCCTGAACAGCTGCGAGGAGTTATCGTTGATCTTCCTATGAGAATAGGCAAATACGAATTCCCTCACCACTTGTTCATTTCGCGACATCAAATCAACCCAAATTGGGACATCATTCTCGGACAACCTTTCCTGCAGTGGTATGCGTGCCGAATCGATTACTGGCGCGCAGGGCACATGCAACTTTTACTTTGGAACGATGGGGACAAAGAGAGGAATCCTCATTTGACGCTAGCCCTTACGGATCCAGACGACCGACGAAACCAGCAATCCATTGGTAGGTCCAGAGGACCTTCGCGATCGAAAGAAGCCAGTTCGAACGGAAGATACGAAGAAGCAAAAGGATCGAGCTTGTACGCAAGGCAGTACGACGAAGAAGAGGTAGACGGGTACGAGGGTTTTTGAAGAAGACGACGCGTCCGGTCTTCCATGCGTCGTCGACGTCCGCAACTATCGGAAGATCACTAGAAGCCTTATTAGGCAACGATGAGTACAAAGATTTTGACTCCTTATTTGAAGCTAACCCCTCATCTCACTTTGACCGATGCTTACGACAGTACGCGTTGGCGTCTGGAAATTACATGACCGTTAATACAGATTCGATATGGACCGCAAGAGCATTCCCTGAATTCGGGAACGCGTTAGAACAGATCAAAGAGACGGGAGCGGTAGGGAATACTAACCTCCCAGGACAGAAGCCGAGATCAAAATACAAACCGGTGCACAGGAAATATCGTCCTGTTCCAACTTACTTCCCAGACCCGGTCGCACAACAGTTCAAGCCCATACCCAAAACAGCGCCTTTGATATTACCGGAAAATCCGCCAGAATGGGAAGAATTCGACTACGCCGAAGGGAGGATGACGAAAGAACATTTAGAAGAGATGTTGGGAAGGATAGAGGATGGGATTCTGACGAAGAAGGAGATAGACCTCATAGCGTGGGTATTGAAGAAGAGGGAAATGGCCTTTGCATGGGAGCAGGCCGAACGAGGTTCGTTTTCGCGAGAATATTTTCCTGACTATGCCATCCCTACAATAGAACATACGCCGTGGCAACGGGCGCCGATACCCATCCCGAGAGCCATTAAGGAAGAGGTAGTCGAAGAAATCTTGAAGGCAGAGAAGATAGGGAAGTTCGAGCCGACAACCTCGAGTTATAGGTCGGCTATGTTTGCTGTGAAGAAAAAGAAAGGTGTGAGACTAGTTATCAATTTAGAGGAGCTGAATTCCGTCACCATTCAGGACGCGAGTCTCCCACCGAACGTTAACGAGTTTGCGGAAAGCTATATTGGACATGCCCTATATGGCTTGTTTGATCTGTTCTCGGGTTTCGACGCTCGGTGGATAGACGAGAAGTCACGTCCAATGTTCGCATTCACATCACCTGTCGGAGCTCGACAACAAGCGACGATGGTAATGGGGTTCACTAACGCCATCCAGGACTTCCAACGATGCACAAATCACTCTATAGAACAGGTGCGAGACTTCTCTAGCGTTTTTATTGACGATTGCGGGTTAAAGGGGCCGACGACGCGATACGACGAGGAAGAAATCTGTCCGGGAATCCAAAAATTCGTATGGGAATATGTCGAGCGAATGGATTTACTACTAGGGACTATGATCGAGGCCGGAATCACAGCCTCAGGTTCGAAAGCAATTGTGGCAGCGGTAAGGTTGAAGATAGTGGGGACGGTGGTGGCACTGGAGGGATGGATAATGGAACCCTCGATGGTAACCAAAATCGTAACCTGGCCGATTCCGCAGAGTATAACGGAGGTAAGAGGTTTTTTGGGAGTGGCCGGAGTTGGGAGAAGATGGATACAGAAATTCTCGATTGTTGCGAAACCATTGACCATCCTATTGAGGGACTTGACAGAACGAGAATTCGAGTTCACAGGTGAAGCTCTGGAAGCCTTCGACGAGCTAAAGCATCGGATATCGAGGGCACCTGTCATCATCGCAATCGACTACGAAGCGGCTATAAAGGTAACGAGAAAGCCAAGGGATTCAGACGAAGGTTTGGTCGTTGTAGCGGTGGATGGATGTTTTTCGGGAGCAGGATGGAGCCTATACCAGGTGCGAGACAAGCTCAAAAGACCTGCAGGGTTTGGATCGTGTACCTTCAATGAGAGGGAACAGAATTACGGCCAACCCAAGTCGGAACTGTATAGTGTTTTTCGAGCCTTCAAGGAACTCCGACATCGAATATGGGGAATCCTCTTTCGACTGGATCACGACGCGATATCGTTGGCGCAAATGTTGAAGACTCCGGACGATGTGCCCAACGCTCCAGTCCTAAGATGGATTACTTGGTGTAAGCTTTTTACTTTTGAGACTAACCACGTACCGGCTGCAGCACACAAGGTCGAAGATGGTTTATCAAGAAGGCCGGCGGTCAAAGACGAAATCGTGGAGACGGAAGAAGACCAAGAGAAGTTTTTGGAGGGTTACATCGACTCGATAACGTGGGCAAAAGAGCTCGGCCGTATACAAGACGAAGGTCAAGTGAACCTTCCGTATCTATTTGATATGTTAGCTATCAAGTTTTCTAGCAGGTTCGAAGACTCGTACAGAATGGATCGGCACGTTTGTGTCACACAGGTTTCATCGTCGGCGTTAGACTTGACGAAGTACGATGAGAGAGGGGGGAGAGCAGAATCAGTAGGATTGAAGATAGTGAGTTGTTTTTCAACGTGTCGGCGATGAGAAGTGTGCTGCTGGTTAGTTTGCAGGTGATGAAGGAGTTTGTGCCCAGGAAGGTAATGACGGCTCAGGTGGAAGTTTGCAAGATGGGAAACGAGGAGGTAAGTTTAGAGGTCCACCGGTATGAGCCGGGAGGTGTGAATGAGCAGGCCTATGTGACGGAGGAAGAGCGAAGAAGGCATCAGAAAAGGGAGGACGATGGGAATCTGTATTGGAGGGAGATCCGAAGGTTTTTAGAAACAGGTGAGCTTCCGACTAGGATAGTTACTGACCACGAAAGGGTTAGGTTTTTCAAGAGGGCTAGAAGGTTTTTCATGAGGGAGGGTAAGATGTGGATGTTGCCAAAAGCGGGGAGTGGACAACTTCCAAGACTAGTGGTAGAGAGCGAAGATAGAAGAGGAACAATTTTAGCTCAAGCTCACAACGAGGTAGGTCATAGAGGCCGAGACGCGACTTACAAGCAAGTTTCAGATAGGTTCTACTGGCCGAATATGTTCGAATCCGTTTCGTACTTCGTGCGGTCGTGTATCGAATGTCAGAAGATGGCAAGAAACATCCCTCTAGTACCACAAGACGTATCGTGGCAGTCACCCATCCTGAGGCACTTCAATCTAGACAGTATCCACATGCCGGTAGGGACGGGAGGATTTAAGTATATCATTCATGCCGTCGAACCTAATATTCTCTGGCCCGAGGCGAAGGCTCTGAAAGTTCTCAACGCTAGCGCGGTAGCCAAATTCATATACGAAAGCATCATATGCAGGTTCGGGTGTGTTCCATTCATAACCATGGACGCAGGACCGGAATTCCAGAAAGAGGTAAAAGAATTGCTGGCGACTCAATATAGATGTCAAGTGGTGGTGTCTACACCTTATCATCCGCAGGGAAACGGCGTCGTGGAAAGAGCACATGTTCCATTGGTGGAGGCTTTAGTCAAAGCAGCCGGAGACGCCTTGGGAACGTGGCCTGGTCTGCTCAATACCGGATTACTTGCCATCAGAATAACAGTCTCCCGAACTACCGGGTTTTCACCTTACTATCTTCTCTATGGAACTCATCCCGTACTCTCCTTCGACATCGAAGAAGTAACGTGGCAGATGTTGGACTGGGACAAGGTGAGTTCGACAGTTGACTTATTGGCTACTAGAATTTTACAGTTACAACGACGGGATGCGGGACTACGGCTATCCTACGCGAAGGTAAGGTCGTCAAGAAGAAGGGCCATCGAAGATCAGCTGCGACGACACGGGGGAAAGTACGATTTCCACGAGTATGAAGAAGGGATGTATGTCTGGCTAAGGGAGTCGCAGCTCGAGACGCAGAAAGGTAACAAGGGAGATTGGACTTACTCGGGACCGTTTATCATCCACGAAAGGACCGAACAAGGGGCTTATGTGTTGAGGGAGTTGGATGGATCAGTAATGAAGGGACACGTACATGCTCAACGTCTGCGAGTGTTCTTTTTCAGGCCGGACAATCAAACGCTACGCTCTAGGATACCGACCCGACCCAAGACCAGACAACCAATAGTGGCCGTAGGAACTACTGAAAATTCTTATACGCTGAGTGCCGTCTCTTCCTCTTTTGCTTCGTGTGGTTTGGATGACGTGGACCTCGAAGAGATCCGCGTCTACCGAGTCGTTCCTGTAGATACCGCCGCCTAAAGGGCGGGGGTTGACTTTCTTGGAGACGAAGAATATGGACTTCGAAATTTCCTTTCTGTACTATTGGACGATTTAGTGAATATTCACCCTTTAATTGGACTTTTTTTTTATATATAATGCACGCCGACTTTATTTTCATCTTGATATTCAAGCCTTCTACGCTATTGTCATGGCCAAGCCTATTTTCCACTCACCTCTAGAAGCTACGCTAGAACAGCTGTTCGCGACGCTGGTCCAGATAGTGATACGACGCGACAACGAGATCCGAGGTCAACAAGTTCGAAGAATGACTTTGGAAGAGATCAAGGTGGTGGAATATTTCGCCCACATTCCATGGAACGAGCACGAGCGAGACGAAACAGAAATGGATCGAAGGGCTTGGTGGGAGGCGACAACTTACGCGGCCAAACTACAGCAGACCAGGATCAACCTCAGGGAGGCTTCGGAAGATGGAGTAGCTAGGGATAGGGAACAAGTGACCGTTGGGGGTTTCGTACCCTTCGAGTTTTTCCTTCCTACAAAAAGCTTCTGGATGGGACCTTACGCTGAGAAGTGGTCTCTTAGGGTGGTCAGGCCCTCGCCGCCAAACCAACTCCATTGGAATAACCCGTTTGATTTCTCGGACTCAATCAATTACAGCACGCTAATGGAGACTATTCCAGAAACTATTCATCGAGTACCCTTTACGCCATCTGACCGACGAAACCAATTCTTCTCCAGGAGGCCATTGGACTCCACGACTCGTCGAGACTTCTCGGTTCGATTCCTATACGAGGAGACCGATTACGTCCTCTTGGGAGACGAAGTGCAGCCCATCCTCTTCTACCATATCATCTTTCGACGGGACATCGACTTCACCTTGGACGAACTGGAATACGAATCCCACGTTGCTTCCATTCGACGTAGCAAAAGCGGACCTCGATCGACGCTGTATGCCTTCGACTGGAATCACAACATCGTGGAACACAAAATTCATCACCGTTTCTATCAGCACTGGCTAGACGAAGAAAGGAAGAAGTGGGTGGTGAGAGAGAGAGGATCTGGGAAGTTTGTGCGAGGAAGGAGGAACGCGATCGAGCAGGAAGCTTTTAAAATGTGGATGTCCAGACAAGAAGATATTCACCCTGCCTGGCAGGGATCCTTGAAAGCTTTCCAGGCTAAGATCGACGAGGCAACGGATGACGAGTGGCAGATGGACAACAAGGAACGCATTCGGCACGCATACGAGTATTGGCCGTCCCTCATGAGAGGAGCCTAGGAAAGGAGAGGTCGTGGAGCTAGTATCAGGCAAACGTTGGAGGTTCTTTTCTTGCCGTTCTTTCATCATCTTGGTGTGTAGACCCCGAGGTCGGTGTCGAAAGTTCCCGCCTCTGTGGTCGTGTCGACTACGTCAAGCGTCGACCGTTGGTTAGAAGGGATCTGGGAGAATGGAAGGAATCGGAGGTGTTTCGGGAGATAGAGGGTGTGTCAAAGGTTGACAAGTGTAGGAAGCTTCTTCTGTCGGACGATCGGTATTCTTTATGTTGTGCAATTTCTGACCTTTCTAATATTCTTTTCTTTCTTCTACTTACAGAACCGAAGCCTCGCGAGAGTAGAACGTCCGGACCGCCACCAGAGACCCCGCCTTGAGCAAGTGGGTTGAGCCTGGGGGAGCTCTTCGTCTCTGGGGGAATACGTCAAGCGGTATCCCGACGTGACACTCGAGTGGAGCGGAAGTTCGAATCCTTTATTGCGACGATCATTAAAACTTTGTACGTGTTTGCCTAAGTCTTGGACATGGACTATATGTACGCCCGTGTGGGCTGAAGAATGTATTCCTTTCTGGCTTTGGCCCTTGGACTCAGTCTTTCATTCGTGACTTAAACGGCTCGCAGCAGCCAAATACTTAGGACGAGGCTCGAAGCAGCCCTACTAGAAGATATTCGAGCGAAGACTCGAACGAAGATAAGCTCTCCCATATAATTATCACACTAACGTACTTTGTAGCTTTACAGCTATTCACCGTTCTCGACTCAGCCAACTCGGTTCCATCCTTGGAACACATCATTCGTCTTCAGTATCCACATGGTTTTGAATAGGAGATCCCAGTATCGTCATCAGTGTTCCTTGGAGTAAGCGGACCCATCGTGACTTCTCGCAAACCTCATCCAATATCGATTCTGAAAACAATCATTTGTACATTGTAGCTTTACGCCTTGGTATGCACGTTCCCATGGAGGATCGACTCTTATGCTGATAATGCTCATAGACGGCCCCTCCACTGTAATGTTGAGAACAATTCATTTGTATTTACCGTTTGCTAACAGCAGCATCTTGAAGACTCTTGTATCGACACCGGTGCAGGTTTTCATGGCTTGGCGTATTCGAAAAATCACGAAGAGGGACTTTCCTGCTGCCTTCATCTGCTTACTGGCGTTAGCTTCTTTAGGTATACCGTTTTCTCAACATCATTACCACGCTTCTGACTTCCCTGCAGCTGGTAGCATCTGGCTCGCTGTCTCCTTCTCCAACATCCATCAATTCGCAGAATTTGTCCATTTCCGGGGACCGCCCACTCTCTGGCTCGTCAGTTCTGCACTCGCCGATATCGTCATTGCAGTTTACCTCATGTATGGCTTGGTAGGCTGGATTCTATCATCTAGTCGAGAATGTGGCAGGCTCAACGTCTTTGCACAGTGGGAACCCCGGAAGGAAAGAAAGACGATATTCGGCACACGAAGATGGGGTCCCGCAAGGACTCAGCCGGGCCCAGCTGTAGGTCTCGCAGCGAACGATTGGCAGATCGATCGTGTTGTTCGAGGTATCTATTACATCTTCAATATCATGAATGAGTTATACGGCTCACGTACTATGTACTATACTTCTCAGCCGGTATAGCGACAGGAACGCTCACTGCCCTGACTGCATTGGTAGATGCAATAGTATTCTTAAGTAAACCGGTGCGTTTCGTCCTGTGTTGTGTACTATCTTTTCTAACTGACCCATCAAGCACACTACGATGTGAGCAATCCTTTGTACATCTTGTTACAAAATGCATCAACAGTATGGCAGCTACTTCGCATGGGACTTGACGCTCTGCAAGCTGTATACGACCACACTTCTCATTTCGTCAGTGATATATCTCTTCGATCCTATCTTAGGCAATGACACTAATCCTCTGATAGGTTCAGCGCGCGCCCTTCATCCAGGGATGCTGAAAGGGATCAAGATTATGAGCCCAACGCTTTAGGGTTTTCAACGATGTCGCGCCTCGCACACGGTTGTGCACGAAACGCGTCAGCATACCCAATCCACGCGCAGGGTTCCGACCCGGGTGTGACCCACAAGACCTAAGGTACATGGAGGAGAGGGATTTTTGGGATTAACCCCAGTTGGTGACTCCTTCGGACGATCGAGCTGCCAGAGGCAGTTCTCTTAAAAATTTCACTTTGTTTCGCCTTTATTCACCATATGGACCTGATACTCTACCAAGGTACTTAGATAGCACTAGGGTAGAGAGAAAATTTAGATTCTGTTTTGCCCCCAAAACTTTTACGCTGAAAGTCCTTCGTACGACTAAGTAAAGATCTCACCCCAGCCTTGAAGAAGCCATCCTCGGATTCTCTTCGAGTTACTTTCCTTCGAATTCGCCTCGCGTCGTCTTGAATAGGACCGACGAGAGCATTACAACGAGCGAAACTTATTTTTCACCTGAGATAGCCTTCAATCAGAATATACATAGCTCAAGATATGTAAGTCCTGTCTGTCTCTCATGCACGATCACCATTGTTCAATTCAATACCCCATTGATTCTTCACAGGCCGTAAGACGTTCTAGTACATATGCCCCCAGTTGTTCTGAGTTTTTCCTGACTAATAGGCCCAAAAAACTTCTGGAGAAGAATTTGAGGTTAAACAGTATGAACTTACTTCTCGCCCTCGAAGTCCCTTGCGAAAGGAACGAGATAGACATTCTCTCTGTACTTTGGCGGCTGTTCCTCCAGGTTCTTCAACAGGTTTCTTGAACGTTTTGGTTTCGCGTGTTACTGTCAATGACAGCTCTGGCGAAGCTATCTACCCTCCCCCCAGAACATATAGCTCAACGATGTAAAATATAACAAGCTCGTATTATATGTAGTCTACGTTGTGTATTCGACGTCGGATTAGCCGCGGAACATACCGAACTTAGTGACATCCTGCCAAAAGCTCGAGATCCGCGTTAGACTTGTTCCAGGCCGCACACCTTGCTTCTGACCACCAATCAGCCTCTCAAACCAACGCTTTCAACTCCTCTCAGAATGTCTGAGCTCACATATCTTTCTTCTGCTCGTTATGGAAAAGACGCTGTGCGTGTCTTCCGCGTAGTTCGTGATGGAGCAACACACACAGTTGTGGAATATAACGTCAAAGTCTTATTGGAAGGAGACATCGATGTCAGTTACACGAAAGCAGATAACAGCGTCATCGTTGCTACAGACAGCAGTGAGTTAGCTACGATCCAGATTCAGACCCTTTGCTGATAGTTACATCTTTCAGTGAAAAACATCACCTATTGTACGCTACCACGCTTCGTCTGTTGACGGCTATACGGCTGTGGCACTTATCGCATCCAATCTCCAGATTTGGCCAAAGTCTCTCCCCATATCCTGATCCCCGAACGTTTTGCTATACACCTAGGAACCCATATCGTTAGCAAATATGCCCACATACACAAAGCCTTCGTTGATATCGAACAACTGCGCTGGAGCCGGATTGTTGTGGGAACGGACGGGAAGCCTCATCCTCATTCATTCTTCAGAGATGGAGACGACAAGAGAACCGTAAAAGTCGAGGTCAGATAGTAATATCCTGCTCCGTTTTTGCGCTATCATTGAACCCTATCTAATAGATAGATGGCACTGCTGGAAAGGATAAGCTCCAAGCTCATGTCAGTGCCGGAATCAATGGCTTGTTAGGTCCGTGTCCTTATCTCCTCCACATCTTGCTGGTTCCGTTGACGATCCAATTCGTCAGTGCTCAAATCGTCCGGATCGTCTTTCACGTCTTTCATACGCGACGAGTACACGCTGTTGAAGGAGGTCGATGATCGTATCTTTTCCACGTCTGTTGATCTGAACTATACCTTTGCGCCTATCGATATCTCTCCTCCTAAAGATGAGGTCAGTATGTTCATTTCCGTCATCAGCATGCTTTGCGCTAACTCGTGGTATGCCGACTCATATGTAGAAGAAACTCGATATTGTCGCTCCAACCTTGGACCAAGCTCAACGAGGAAGCGTATGGGATCCTACTGTTTTCGATCGGGCAAGAACGATAACTCTGGATGTTTTCGCGGAAGACGAGAGTGCTAGTGTACAGGTAAACGCATCCGATCTCAGCATCGTTCTCTCCTTGTGGCTGCTTGTTAACGCTTTTCAGGCCACCTTGTACAAAATGGCCGACAAAATCATTGCAGAGAATGCAGATATCCAGTCCGTCTCGTATTCTCTGCCTAACAAGCATTACATTCCTGTGGATATGAGCTACATGGGGCTGGATAATTTGACTCCGTAAGCGATACCTATTGACTGTGGTTATTGCCCTTCTTACTGAATACTCCCACAGAGCAAAGGCAGAGGTGTTCCAGCCCGTCGCTGCACCGAGGTACGAGACATCATTTCGTTATCCTTGTCCGCTTATGCTCATCATTGTGCACACAGTGGGTTGATCACAGCAACCGTGTCACGAAAGTGAAGTGCTTGTTAGCATGTAAATGTCTTCAGGTCAAATGTATCTTCGAAATCTGTTTCTATGCAATGTACATCTTCTGCAAGTGCTCACCTATTCATCTGAGGACAAAATCCAGTTTTTCAGTGTCTCTGTCGCATGATGGTTGCAGCAGTGAGCACGGTCCGTGTCCATCCTTTTGTCTACGGTCCGCTCGTTCTGCACGCGTCACGCGGTATTGAACCCGCTGCAAAACCCATTTCGACGTCAATGGGACGAACCAGATATAAACACTTCGTCGTTCGAGCAACGAACGCAGTTCATACCCCCCTTTTAAAAGATGATCTACCTCCATTGTTTCTCTTCGCTCTCCGTCTGGTCCTCATTCCTGACTTTAGTCTTGTTCCTAACACCGACAGCTCTAGCACTATCTCCTCAATTTCTTCCTTGTCAAGTTCAAAAGCCCACTGGGGTATCGCCATTGGAAGGATGTCCTGCTGGAACCATATACGTCTCTGCCAATGCTAGTGATCAATTCGCAAGTTTCACGAAGGTCCAGGACGCTGTCGAGTCTCTGTGAGTTCACTCTCATTTCAACCATGTTTCGCGATGGTTTTACTGGAACTGACCATCTTATGCTCATAGGACAGACGACGGAAAACTCGCGGTCATATTGATTGGAGAAGGGCAATATTTCGAGACAGTGAACATAACACGTTCTTCACCCTTGACTATTCTGGTCCGCATTCCTCCTTCATCGATCATCATTATCAAAGTCTTTCCTAATTAACCTCGCAAACTAGGGTCAACTACCCTCGTCATATTCCTCAGTCCCCATCTCAACCCCTTTCGCCAACGCGAGCCAACCCAATCTCGTCCAGATCTTCAACACCGTCTTCGTCGAGAACGGAATCGACGATGCAGCTTCTGCCGTGCTCACTGTCGCGCCCAATGGCGCCGCTGCGTTAATCGGAGCTGGAACGACGGGAGCACCTGCACAGGATGCGTTTGGGAACGTGGATTTCAAGATGTATAATGTTGATGTTCAGAACAGAGCTGTGAGGGAATTCTGAGCTTTACATGTTCAAACCAATGGCGTCCGGAATGAACTGATTTTCACTTGATAGTCCTTGACCTTTGCGATCTCGCAAGCCCTGGCTACGGATATCTCGTATGCGAACGCATCGTTCTATGGGTGTGGATTCGCGAGCTTTCAAGATACGTGGTATACAGGAAAGAATGCGAGCACGTACGTCGTCGATAGTGTGATATTCGGCCAAACAGATTGTATGTACCATTCACTCCCATTGTTGAATTGAGGTGACAACTTCATCACTCATCCTCGTTTTGACTGGCAGATCTATTTGGTTTTGGTACAGCGTACGTACTACCACGCTGCGTTTTCTCCTCTTTTGTGTGGAGTTCAATAGACAGAGACCTCGACTGACTTTGGGTACCTATATACCTATGTTTTGTTACAGATGGTTTCAGAATGTCGTACTTGCCGCACGCGGGTGCGGTGGTGGAACGGCTGCTTGGAAAGGGACCAACTCTAGTCTGACGGAACGTGTCCTACGATATGGCGCGTACATTTCAGATTCCAGGATGATTCGGGTATGAACTTTCGATGATATCTCAGCTTTGACTAATGAGGTACTTGCTATATTCAAGTCTCCAGATGCCAACGCGACGTTGAACATCACTGACGACTGTTACCTTGGAAGACCCTGGAATGATTGGGCTGTAACGGTGTATCTGAATACGTTCATGGAAGATATCATACAGCCTGCGGGTTGGGAACCTTTTGATTCTGCTCGGTGAGTACTCGTGCTGTGTTTGCTTCGAAAAATGGTCGTATCTGCTGGCGCTCGTGTGCGACC
Organism: Lentinula raphanica; assembly: GCA_027919835.1. Taxonomy (NCBI): domain Eukaryota; kingdom Fungi; phylum Basidiomycota; class Agaricomycetes; order Agaricales; family Omphalotaceae; genus Lentinula; species Lentinula raphanica. The sequence continues at coordinate 172,248 of JANVFP010000049.1, forward strand.
TGAATCATGAGTCGTTCCTTTACCCCGAGTTATAACAGCATTCCTCGAATCCTGATTGTGATTCTGATTGTTCAATCCTCGGAGCTCTGGATCAGCTGTGGATTCTGTTGAAAGCTGAAAGCTGTTTTTTTGATCACTCTTTGATTTTGTCCTTGTGCAGACCGACGATCATCAACACGACGTTTTACGCTGAATATAATTCTACCGGTACGTTTTGATTGTTCTGGTCCAGGTTGATTTATTGTGTTTACTGCCACGCAATGATCTTCATGGATGTTGATTCTTCTTCTGCGTCTTACCTCTTTCCTTCCGGCGTATCTAAACATACCATTCTGGCCTCTCGCATTGGTTCTTGAGACTGATACCGCTGATGTTCATATCTGCCTGTATCCGTGACCAATATACCCGATATGATGATTCTAATGCGATCTTCGTTGCACAGGTCCCGGTGGAGACACCTCGAACCGTATCCCAATCGAACACCTTCTCACCGCTGAACAGGCGGAAGATTTCACAGTGGATAGTGTGTTCCTCGAACACCCCTCGTGGATCGATTACGATTACTTGTTCTAGAGATTGGGACCCGGTATGTGCTGATGTTATTCCGTGGTGTCTCTTGTGACGATTTTGAGCAAGGAGATATCCAATGGTTGTTTTCCCAGTTCCGCCGAGAGCGGATCTCGAAAGCTGAGGGACTCACGATGAACATCCTTGTAATCAGATTTGTTCAACACTTTGTGCCCGTAGTACATGCGATTTCCCCACATATGAGCTACATACTTACATTGTCATGAGCCTGGTCACTGAGTTGAAAATAAGAGGACAATGTCTTCGAAGCTGTGAAAGCTGTTGCGTTAGCGCCGAGCGCTTGAACAAAGCGCCTTATTGCATGCGGCCTTGTACTTTTGATCACGATACCTTTCGCAAACGATTCTACAATCCTAATCCTTCTCATTGCCTTACTCGACTGTGGTCAACGCAGATTTTTTCTTCTTGTTATCGACAGGGAATAAGGAAGCCGTAATCAGGTTCGTTAAGCGCTGCCACTGGCGGAAGGGAAAAAATATGTTACTGATCGGAGCAAACAAGGGACAAACTAAGCCGCCCACTAATGCAAAGATACAACAACAACAACAAGAGACCTCTTCGTAAACGACCAATCAGAGACAGGACTGTCACCACTCTCACTGGCAACGACAACAAGCAAGAGCCTCCACCGCCCTCTTCAGCCATCAGTAATAATTCTATCTCCTTCAACGACGAGCCCCAGGTCTTTTCTCCTCTCAATTCTACTGCTGCTGCTGCAAACCTCGGCAACCTTCATTTCAACCAACTTGAAGTTCCACTTGCCGCTATGTCACCCAGCTTTGGCTTTGGCTTCAATAGTTTTGTCGGTCCAATGAAACCTAATACTCTTCCTGGTAATTCTCAGCAAAATTCGTCGTCACCTTACTATAACCAACCAACGCCAATGCTTCCACCTGGTAAATCCGACCTTGAAATTCTGGAAAATCTCAAGGAAAGAATCAAAAAGGGTCAGCACGAATTTTTTCGTGCGACGCCAATGCCTGAGCTCCTTGCTGGTCTATATCTTGGACCTTCTTCGCAAGATTTGGATACTCAAGAAAAACGGTCTTCCGATTCGACTAATGACGAGGGAAACTCTGGCAAGAAAGTGCGTACATCGTTTTCCTCGAATACTTTGCACCTCCTGATTCATTCGACATATTATACTCCTATAGACTTCGTCTAACGCTACTACTGCTGTTGCCTCAGAAAATTTGTCTAGCAAGATTGTATACCCGCCGACTTCTCAAGACAATAACAGCAAGGACAACAATAGCAAGAGCAGGATGACGTCCTCGACTGAAGGACCGAGAGCCTCAATTAACCCGAGTTTGCCTGCCAAACCCGCTCTTGCAAATGGCCATAGCAACTTGAATACCCCCAAGGATGAGATATCGTCAGGAAGAGACACTTATCTTCCTCCTCCCAGAGAGAGAGGACTATCCTCGTCTAGTGCTTCTTTTCATTCTACTCCCAATTCGGACACTGTCTCTGCCAACAAATATCACGATCCACGCGATACTCGTGAGCCCCGAGATGTTCGCGATAGGGACCGAGACAACAGAGACAACAGAGAAAAGGGTCACAATGCTCACAGGCGACGCTCTAGCTCGGTTTCGGTCAGCGGTGCTGAATACGCTAGTGTCCGTTATGGCCCGATACGCGACATACGGGACAAAGATTTACGACGAGATAGTCGAGATCTAGGAAGACCAGCAGATGACCACTACGATAATGCAAGCTATCGTAAAGAAGACATTATCCCTCCTCCTCCTCTACCTGTTGTCGACGATTACCGCCGACCTTCGATTCCCAACCCATTACCACCATCTTTCAATGACCGTTATTCAAGACCTCCACCTGCGGCAGAGGAAAGATATCGTTCTGAAGACCGATACCCAGAACGAATTCCGCCACCTCCACCACCACCACCGCTGAGTCAACCATCTGGTCCCCCTTCTTCTTCCTATGGTGCTTATCGTCCAGACGATAGAGACCGTATGCGCTATGACAACCACAACAACTATTCTAACCACTCTACTCATCCACCAAACCATACTCACCACCTTCACACAGGGATCACCCCACCTGCGCGACCAAACCACGCTCACGCTTCGCATCCAACCGGAAGTCGATACAACGACAACCGACCGCAGATTGGCGAATCCCCTGTCGCTGCCGCAGCGTTAGCGGAGCGAGAACAGCGGGAAAGAGCTGCGGCTGAGAGAGAACAGAGAGAGAAAATGGAGCGAGAGAGAGAACGGGAGCGGATGGGTCAGAGGGATATGAGGCCTCCTCTGCCACCTTCTCAAGCTCCGGTCAAACTGGAAGAACGGATCGCTAGTCGGGCGCCTACGCTTCAAGAGCGGTTGAATCATCCTCCTGTTGTGACAGATGGGGCTAGGTCCTTGTCATTGGAAGAGAGATTGTCTACTCATTCTTCGACTGGTAATATTGCTATCACTAACTCGTCAGTAGCTTCAGGGCTTCCTGGTAGTCCTGCATCAGCCAAAGCTCCGTCGATTGCAGGTTCAGCTGCCACGGTTCCGCCAACTTCGGCTTCTTCGAATGCGTCTACGTCTGGTATGTCACCCTTGACCAACATCTTTCTTTCTTCGCAGGCTCAACGCTTTTCATAGCTAATCCCGGAACTACTGAACGTCTCGGTATAGCATCCGGACCAGCTGGTGCTTCTTCTGCAGCTCCCTCTGCGGGAACAGGACCACCAGTGCCTAGAAACTATTCCCCTGCACCATCGCACGCGAGAGATGACAGCGGAGGAGCCCGAGAGAGATACCCGTCCCCTACGCCTTCGGAGAGGGACCGCGAGCGAGACCGGAGGATGAGGGCGTATCCCTCACCGCCCTTGTATGACAGAGACAGAGACAGAGACCGGGACCGAGACCATCGACGTCTATCCACTGGTGGTAACGGAGGTTCTGGTCCCGTTGGTGGACCTGGTGGACGGGAATACTTCTACGACGAGCGTGATAGAGATAGGGATCGCAGGAGAGATTGGCCACCGCCTCCGTCAGGAGGAGGTGAGCCGTATTATCGACCACCGCCTGCGAATGTCTCTTCAAGGACGCCTTCGATGTATCCTTCGCCGCCTCCGCATTCGTCTTCACAGGAACCACCATCGTCTGTGGGTGATAGATATGATCGTGATGCAAGAGACGTTCGATCCGGTTTTCGTGGCTCTTGGGATGCTAGGGACCATGACCGCCGTTCGTCTGGTCCGAGCTCTGTTCTGGGGAATGCCTCTCGAATTGATGGTCCTCCTCCCAGAGGTGGAGGGAACAATGGTGGTGGTGGCGGAATTCCTATACCTATCCCCATCCCAATCCCCTTGCAAAATTCATCAGACGACAGAGACCGTTCCTATCGTCCAAGTCCTGGTGTAGATTCTCGATACCCCTCGTTCCCATCCTCTGGATCAGGAACACCAGCATCGTACAATCCGTCGCGTGTTCGACCCCGAAGTCCAAGTCCCAGTCCTCGAGGGCCTCCTGTCAAAAGACCGAGAGATGATATGTACTCTCCCCTTCCTCCTTCGTCCTCTTCTGCGTCTTACTCATCTCCTGGGTACACCAACGGACCTACTAGTGGACCAGGTCCTTTGAGGAGGTCAATGGACTACCCTCCTCCTCCTCTGCCGCATGCTCAATCCGGACGCGAGATGCGCGATCCTAGAGATGGGCCATATTATGATAAGTACGACAAGTACGACCCTCGTTCGCCTAATGGTGGTGGTGGTAATGCTGGTGGGAATTACTCATCTTCTCTTCCCGCCAGCTACGATCGGCCAAGGTCACCTCTTCCTCCTCCTCGAAGTGGTGCGTACCCAGGAGGCTTTCGCGATTCCACGAGGGATATGCGTGATATGAGAGATCCGAGGGATGGGAGGGATCCTAGGGATCCTAGAGATATGAGAGACATGCGTGATATGAGAGACCAGAGAGATATGAGGGATATGAGGGATCTCAGAGATGATCCCAGGCGATATAGTATGGCTCCACCGCCGTTACCTCGTTAGCTGAAAGTTGACGTTGAGGTCTTGGAGAGTAAGTGATATATATTTGAGGTTCGTCTACCTATGTGATCTAGAGGCGTATATATACAGAATGTTATCAAAATGTAGCTGCAGGCCTTGGATGATGGTGTCTGCGTCAATTCATGTTTTTGAATCTATCTCTGAATATTATTTTATGTACATAGTGCCTGTCTCCGGAATTTCTAAAGCAGTCTTAGTAGCTTGTACATACTCACTTAGTCTCATTAGAATCGCTTTCGAATCTTGATCATCTACTTCAAAGAAACCTAATGTTCGGCAAGAGCTCTCTTGAATCCACTGAACTCACATCTGAAGACATTGAAGTGATCTCATGGTCCAATTTCTGTCAAACATGGGTATCTAGCTGCCGTGGACCATGGTGACTCGCTGTCGCTCCGGGTGACAGTGACGAAACCTATTCTAACTCACTTGCGCTTGCCAGTGTAAATCGTTGCGAACGCTTGTACTATGTCACTGCGGCCTCAAATAGCTTCATCGGCATACAGAAGACAAGATTAATTACATAACGCACACCATCAGCACACCAGGTCATATACTTGGGATACGTCACAAAACGCGGTTTATGGCTACTGGTGCTTCACTTCAATGGACATCTTTGGAAACGTATTCAATGGTAACTTGTCGGTAGATTGTCCTTGGATGCTGTATTTGTAAACCGGCTCCGGAGCATCTAGGTACATCGAGAGGAAAATTCAGTAGCGAAGATTAGGAGACATAAGAAGTCATATACCTAGTTTTGCCACTCTAAGTTCTATAAGACACGGGTTGTTCGGAGGGCATCGAACAAAGCCAGAACTACTCATGTCAAAATGGATCTGATTGACCGCCGAAGAATCCTTTTTTGCATGCGTGTATCGGATTTCAAATTCTGGCACTTCCTTACTTCGATCAACCGAATTTCCTTCGATAGTTCTAAACTCCTTCTTCTTCGGCTCATTGAGCGAATTCAGTTTGAAAATGTCTACTGCCACCGCGGACATCGCGTCATCCCAATTCTTGTGAACATTCGCCTGGGGGTTGGTGTAGGGCATCGGTGGATCGAGTTTGTCCCCGCGCCAAAGTTCCTCGAACTCGACTTCAACGATGATCTTGTCGGTCTCTGAACTCTTTGAGCTGGAGTTGGGGATCAAAGACTTCGAAAAGTATGAGTCCTGAGTCGAGCCTGACAGAGTCGAAGTCTCTGACACACCAAAGTTCGAGGCAGTCGAGGAGACTGAATTCCTCCGACTTCCTTCGGGATGTCGAAAAGTCTCTGGATTGATGGTCGAGCCAGTCAAAGGATTCCCGCTGAGCTGGTCGGTATTGGCCTCCACAGAGTCTTTAGGTACCGGCGGGTTGGCAGACGCCCTTCGACCCAGTTTAGACCAGGGGACGTTGGACTCGTTTGGACCGAAGGTCGAAGAGGACGAACCACTCTCCAGCCCACTGACATCGGCCTCGATCTTTGGGCTGTGAGGCGAAGAGGGAGTAGAAGCCAAGGGTGACGAGTCCTTGCCATTGAACCGGATGGCATTAGCCTCGTCGCCGGTAGGAAGACTAGGAAGACTCGTAGTCAATGAGGTACTCGGAGAGGGTGAAAATCCCTCCTCTTTCGCCATACCCGTTAGAGCTACCTGATGAACAAAGCATTGTCAAACTGTGTTTCATTCGTTCTTCAAGACCAAGGACTCACAGGTATCGGTTTCATAAGCACGACGGAGAAATGGCCGAGCACAAGAATAGGAAAGATGAACGTTCGCATGATTCGATGATGATCGTTAACTTGTAGAAGCAGTGAAGGTCGAGGTCGTTGTAAGTTGAACGTAGTCGTGTTGTTGCAGTGCAGTGCAGTGAGTTGGAACTGTCCAGCAGATTCTACTGAAGAACAAACCATTCTGGCGGATCCCTTTATACCCATTCGCGCCTGGCTGGGAATTGAACTTAGCGAGGGATATCGATGCTCTCAGCGTATCCTCTGTTCTCCGAAAAGTCGTACCCTAGGCCCTAGCACATGGACGATGATGTTCATCTAGGGAAATCATGATTATCTTTGTGAAGGAGAGCTGAAAGGACGCACCAAGAATGCTTGTCACGGCCTTCATGATTCCGCAACTCTATACGAAATTGAACGAGTCCCACAAGAACTGACGTTTGAACTGCATACGATCCAGAGCCAGCGGGCTGCCGCCAATGCGTGTTCAGAAAAAGCCGAAAAGTCAAGAGTTTTGTGGTCAAAACCTATTCTTCTCTTCCTCGACTTTTGCGGTGCCGATACGTATCGTCGCTGCAATTGAATTGTGAAGTCACAATTCTCTTCTTTCCGCCTGCGCCTACCTGCGCTCAATGCATTCCACCATACGCTGCAATCAGGCCAAGTAAAGCCAAGGAAGACGTCTGTGACTATAATTATCTTCAGTGAACTGGAAATAGACTGGAATGCAGACTGATGCAGAGCATTCGGTAGATGTCCACAAGGTCTTGAGTACGCAGATAGAATCACAATTGAGAAGTTGAGAGACTTGAGCGTTATCTTTGATGATCCTATATGTTTCTTTGTGGAGAGCACTGGAGAGCATTGATGCGAAACCGTATCGTGCAGATCCGAGTCGCGAGGGAAACGAAACTAGACCCCGTAGCGTCAGATAGCCCTCATGCATATAGTAATCCCCACAAGGTCTCATAGCCGGATAGCATTCACAATTGAGAATTTGAGAGACTTGAGCGTTATCTTCGACGACCCCATACATTTCCTGGTGGAGAACATTCATGCGATTTCTGGTAGCCAACGGTGGCCAGATCCGAATCGCTCGGGAAACGAAACCAGACCTCATAGCCTCAGATAGCCTCCTATAGCCCCGCCCCCCGCAAGGTCTTGATCCCGGATAGTTGATCACAATTCAGGAATGGAGAGAATTGAGCATTATCTTCGATGATGCAGTATGCATATGTTTCGCTGTGATCAAGCGATTCCTGCAAGCCAGCCGCATCGATCCGAGTTGCGAGGGAAGCGATTGAACCAGTGAGCCCTATAGCCTCCCATAGTATCCTCCTATATGCATCCAACTTGGTCTCCTAGATCAACTTGAGCAACGGCGGACAGTGCGAGGGCTTATGAGGGCTCCCAAATTTGACGTTCGGTGGCAGATGTCACTGCGTGTTTGTTCTGGCTCTAGGCAACAAAGTAACACCGGCCGGACGACGTTGTATATCTTGAGATGATGTACCTCTATGCACCTGCCAGTGCTATGTAGCGATGACTCGATCTGATTTTCAAGCTATCATTCGTAGACAGAGCCTGGAACTAGAGCGTGAAGTACCTGGTCATGGCAAAACTACGAGCTTCTGTAGTCCGCGAATCGATTGACATGAGTCATCTGCATGTTGTGCATCAACTTCAACGAAGTGACAAGCGCCAGAGTCATACCATACAAGCGCCCTAATTCCTCTGATGAGATTTGTTGCCACAAATTAAATTGTTGAGCTACGAATACAGCTGTATACAGAAAATCTCACTAGTCCTCAACGCTGCCTCAACGTTCATCGTTCAACCTCAACCTCAACCCAAGTGATGACGGTTCAAGAAAAATTCATATCATACATACAAATTGAAAAAGGTCACCTACGGAATATCATACAACATTCGATTCTATGACAAACTTTGAAACTGAAAGAAACATTTTCTCTAGTAAGAAGTTTACAGTTTTGCATTCTGTCTCACTGATACTCTGTCGGTGTACATTCCCGCAATCCGGTACTTGTATTCAAGACCTGCATCGAGTGTAAAATTCAGTAGTGAAAATTCGAGACGCAACAAGTCAAATACCTGGTGACGTAAAGATAAGTACTATACCACACGGGTTGTGCAGTGGGCATCGAACAAGGCCAGAACCTCCCATTTGGAAGTGGATTTGATATTTCCCACCCTTATACTCTCTTTTTGCATGCGTGTATCGGATGGCCACCTTACTTCGCGCAAGCAACTTTTGTAACTGGACAAACCTCTCTGTTCGGACTTCCGGGATTTTGGCTGAGTCCACTGTGAGGAGGTCTTCCGCGACTGCGGCTATTGCTGCGTTCAAAGTCCTATCGACCTTCGCCCAATGGTATGACACCTCATTGAGTTTCTGCCCACGCCAGGGTTCCTCAAAGTCGACCAGTACAACCTGACGGTCGGCGCCGGAGACCCAGTTATAGCCAGGGATTGAATTGAGACTGGGGAGGCAGCTCATACAAGACCTCGAACTCGAGGGTGACTCAGATTGTGCCCGGGCGGCATCAGCGAAGGGGTTGCCATAGAACTTGGTCAAGGCCGTTGAGGTAGAGGATGAACCCTTCAGATCCCCCTTGGGATAATCGACGTGCTGAGAATCTGGCTTGACGGTCGACTCTGAGGAGAATGAATCTCTCCGATCGCCTTCCGAGGGACGGGGGACACCGTCGTCAGCCTCTGGCTTGAGGGTCGATGCTGTCGATGTTGTCGAGGAGAATGAATCCCTACGACCAGCGTTGACCTCGCCGGTCTCTGGCTTGGCGGGCGAGTCAGTGGAGAGATCCCCCTTGGGCTGGTCAGGAATGGCCTTGGCCGAGTCGTTAGGTACAGACGAGAGGCCAGCACCTCTTCGATCCAATCTGGATAAGGCGACGTTGAACTTGGAATTAGGGATCGAAGAGAGGATCTCTGAGGAGGACGGATCGGCCCCCGCCCCATTGACCAAGGCGAGAAAGGCGCCATCAGTCTTTGGGTCATCGGTCGCAGAGGTAGTAGAAGAGGAGGGTGGTAGCCCCCTCCCATCGAACTGGGTGTGATTGGCCTCGTCCGTCAGTAGGCTGGTAGTTGATGAGGTAGTCAAAGAGGGCGGCCCTCCCCCTCTTTCCCCCACATCTGTCGGAGCTACCTGAGCCTGATGGACAAAACATCATATCAGAATGCGCTCCATTTGACGAGCAGGAACAGAAAGACTCACAGGGATCGGTTTCGTAAGCGCAGAGGAGAAAAGACCAAGCGCAAAAAGTGGGACGATGACCGTTCGCATGCTGCTGAACTATCGTGAGCGATGAAGAGAGATGAAGAGCGAGTAATTGAGAAGGCGTAAAAATTGTTCGTGAAGAACGTCGTTGAGAGTTGTCGTCAACGTCGGCGTAGTCGTGATTTTGCAGCGCAGCGCAGTGAGTTGGAACTGTCCAGCAGATTCTACTGGGGAAACAGCCATTCCTGGGTGTCCCTCTATATAGGCTACTCGCGGATGGCTGTGGATTTGAAGCCTTATCGATTGTTCCAGGCGTATGTATCCTGTGATCTCTTGAAAGTCGCTCAAGGATCCCGTATGTAGCATATGGACGATGATATCTATCTACGGGGGTATGTATGAGTATCTTTGTGGGACAAAGCTGAAAGAACGCACCTTAGTAGTGATAGTTGCCTCCGTAAGTCCGTAGATCGACGAGATTGAAGATCAAGAAGTCCTCGAGAAGAAATGGCATCTGAAAAAATCGAAGAGGCAACCGTGAATGAGCTAGAGCTGCGGCTGCATGAAGGCCAAAGGTCAACGTCGAAGGTTCAGTGGTTAGACATCAACCTTCTATCTCTCTCGAGTCTCGATCAGAATTTGGTGCTGATACGTAGTCATCGCTGAGATTGAATAGGATTGAATTGTGTCCAGAAGCACCCTGAAGCACAGGCTCTATCCGTCTGCGCTGAATATCATATCAAAAGTTGGGCCATACGCTGCGATCAGGTCATCTAAAGCCAAGCAAGTGGTTCAGCGGGGAAAGTATAACTAAAGTTATCTGCAACTGACTGGTTTACACAGCACTCGGCGGACGTACACAAGGTTTCGTATCACCGTTCAGACCGGATGACCTTGGTCATATCGAAGACTTGAGATACTTGAGTGTTATCTTCAATGATCTATAGGTTTTTCCGTGGAGTGTTCGAGCGATTTGTGTTAGTTAGTCGTATCAGCCACGAAGGAAACGAGACTAAACCTCATAGTCTCGAGTCCCCAGTTTTCCCGAACCTCATGCATTTGAGAGACTTGAGCGCTATCTTCGTAAATCTGTGTCCCTCTGTGGAGTTTTCGAGCGAATTGCGTTAGTAGTAGCCGATCCTGATTCCTACGTATCGCAAGAGAACGAGACTAGACCTCATAGCCTCTTCAAGTTTGCCCAAATGCCAATGTATCAGAACCCATCTTCATTGATTTCAACATGATACGGTTAGGTGTCGAACGAAGTTGGATGTTCGGCCAGGCTCCTGAATGCAGGCAGGTTGTATAGAGGGTGAAGTCACAATTGGTCAAAGATGGTGCGCTGCGCGTTCTCTATGTGGGTGACGTTAGCTGACACTAGTTCAAGCCGTAGAATGAACTTGCCTGTATCCTGATTTTCCATCACCAAGTTCTTATTTTACTAACCCCCATACGAAACGGAGCCTACAAGAACGCTGAAAAGAATGAATGAACCTCAACAGCAGGACGTGCTGTTGATATGCTGTATGGGGCGAGTCCGAATCCGGGATTCAAATGGCTTCAGACTCGAGACAAGTTCGCAAATGAGCCACGTTGATTATATTAGGCGAGTAGAGTCTTTGATTCTTGAATTTGCTCGCAGTAACTGCTTCGCCGTTAGGAAATCAGCCAATCGAAGCGTAGGAAGTTATATCATTGGCTGTATAGCTGTATCCTGTTCCTCGTATGGACCGGATATGATTCGTGGTCAGCTTTGATGAGCTCAGAATGAACTTGTCCAACAATTTCGCTGTACGTCCTTTCAATGAGTTTGACCGGGACCGTTTACATAAGAGAACTAACATGTCGGCCCAGGACGGCCCGGGACAGTCAATGGACATGGTCATCAACCCTCCGTCAGCGGAGAACAGTCCCGTTGCTTTATTGCTTTATAGCGCGATGGATATGTTTTTTTCAACCGTCCTCTTTCCTCCCACAGACTCTGCCCTACCTCTTCACTCGTTATGGCAGACGAGAAATGGGCGCAAAGCCATCGAGACGCGGACTCTGCCACTCTTGACGGTTCCCCAGCTCAACATGTCACTCAACTGGCCAGGACCGTGACCAAGATGAGCATGCAGAATGGTCATCCAGACACCCACACCAATCCTTTCACTGGAACAGACGACGAATCCCTAAATCCTCTCTCTGGAAAATTCGACTATACCAAATGGATCCAGTCTATCCTTGCGATTACTTCGCGTGATCCCGAACGATACCCAACTAGGACTGCCGGTATTAGTTTTGCGAACTTGAATGTTCATGGCTACGGATCTGCGGCAGATCATCAGAAGACAGTAGGAAACGTGTTACTCGATATTCCGAGCTTAATTGCTGGTTTATTCGGGCGAAAAGGCAAGCGAGTGGACATTCTTAGAGATTTTGAGGGTGTTGTCAGGCAAGGGGAGATGCTCGTGGTACTCGGACCTCCAGGAAGGTGAGTTTTCGACGTGATTATTCCAATAATCTGAGTTCTCACTCTCATTCAAAGTGGCTGCACTACCCTCCTGAAAACCATTTCCGGAGAGACTCACGGATTCTATGTCGGCGAAGAAGCGAAAATCAATTATCAAGGCCAGTAACAATCACCCCGTCGTTTACCCTGGACTGATGAAAGACCCAGGTATACCATGGGAGACCATGCACAAAGATTTCCGTGGCGAAGTCGTATACAATGCCGAAACCGACGTCCATTTCCCTAACCTGACCGTAGGCCAAACACTCTCTTTTGCCGCCAGAGCTCGTACACCTCGTGCCCGTCTCCCAGGTGTCACTCGTGAACAATGGGCTGAGCATATGCGTGACGTGGTCATGGCCGTCTTTGGTCTTTCGCATACGGTCAACACCAGGGTAGGGAACGAGTTCATCCGTGGCGTTAGCGGTGGAGAGAGAAAGCGTGTCAGTATCGCGGAAGTCGCTTTGAGCGGAGCTCCTCTTCAGTGCTGGGATAACAGTACGCGAGGACTTGACAGTGCTACGGCGTTGGAATTCGTCAAGACTGTTGATCTTTCTGCGAAGTACATGGGTTCGACAGCTGTTATAGCAATATACCAAGCGTCTCAGAGCATATACGATGTATGCCATTCTTTATGATTATTTTCTGTTGATCTCACTGGTTCGTGTAGATTTTCGACAAAGTCACCGTGCTGTACGAAGGTCGACAGATTTACTTTGGACGAACCGAGGATGCGAAAAAGTACTTTGTCGATATGGGTTTCCACTGTCCAGATCGCCAGACTACCGCCGATTTCTTGACCGTAAGGCTTACTCATCCTACATACTTGCATGAATCTGGCTGACGCATCTCGAATTCACAGTCACTAACCAACCCTGCCGAACGACAAGCACGTCACGGCTTTGAGTCGCGTGTACCCCATACCCCAGACGAGTTTGCTCGCATGTGGAAGGAAAGCCCGGAGAGAAAGCACCTTTTGCAAGAAATCGAAGAGTTCAACCAAGAATTCCCTGTAGGCGGACCTCATGTAGATATATTCAGACAGTCAAGAAAGAGTGTTCAGGCGAAAGGACTGTAAGTTGATAGTTCCTGTGTCACCAAGGTACATATTCACACCTTCCATTTTAGCGGTTCGAAATCTCCCTACACGCTTTCGGTACCGATGCAAATCCGACTTTGCCTAACACGAGGATTCCAACGGCTCAGAGGAGACATGTCTCTCTTCTTCACCTCAGTCTTGGGCAACTTTTTCTTCAGCTTGATCATTTCGAGTATTTTCTTCAATCTTCCGTCCGATACCAGCAGCTTCTACTCTCGTGGTGCACTACTTTTCTACGCGATTTTGATGAACGCTTTCAGCAGTGTTTTGGAGGTGTGTTCCTCTACGATTTCTCTCGAATCACTATCCCCAATGTTGACGTCCTGTGCTTAGATTCTGACACTCTACGAACAACGACCGATCGTGGAGAAACATTCCCGTATGGCGCTCTACCATCCTTTCGTCGAAGCTGTATCAGCCATGATCTGTGACTTACCTGCCAAGATTATCACTGCGTGAGTTTCACCGTCTGGCTCGTAAACCACGCTCCGTTCACTAATGAACCACAGTATCTCATTCAACCTAGTCCTTTACTTCATGACCAATTTACGTCGAACACCAGCCCATTTCTTCATCTTCCTGCTGTTCTCCTTCGCTTGCACACTCACAATGTCAATGATCTTCCGCACGATCGGAGCTACCTCCCGAACGATATCTCAAGCTATGGCTCCTGCTGCAATTATCATGCTCGGTCTTATCATCTACACCGGTTTTACGATTCCTATCTCCAACATGCACCCATGGTTCAGATGGATCAACTATATCAATCCTATCGCATACGCATTTGAGAGTCTGATGCTCAACGAATTTTACGGACGCGAATTCCCTTGCAGCACGTACATCCCGAGTGGTCCTGGCTACGATGATGTTACTGGTCTTGAGCACATATGTGCCACGACGGGAGCTCAGGCAGGCTCAAGCGTGGTGGAAGGAGCGTCGTATCTGGCTGCCAGCTTTAATTACTATCATTCTCACATGTGGAGGTAAGTAAAGTTCGTTCTTAAAAGTCGTGCACTGGGACTGAGAACAGTACAAAGGAACTTGGGCATCATATTCGCGTTCATGGTCTTCTTTTTGGCCACAGCTCTCACCGCAACGGAATACATCACAGCTGCCAAGAGTAAAGGAGAGGTATTGGTGTTCCGTCGAGGCCACATACCCGTTCAAAAATCCAAATCGACCGACGACGAGGAATCCGCTCAACCAGTACAACAGGTCGTCGTTGATGTTGACGAGAAAACGCAAAAGGCTAGTGGCGTCGCTGGGCTTCAGAAGCAAACCTCGATATTCCACTGGGAGGATGTCTGCTATGATATTAAGATCAAAGGTGGAACGCGGCGACTTCTCGACCATGTCGACGGATGGGTTGAACCGGGTACTTTGACTGCATTGATGGTATGTCGTTCCCAATGTGATATCATCTCGTTGCTGATTGTCTCTGTAGGGAGCATCGGGCGCCGGAAAGACTACTCTCCTAGATACTCTTGCTAGTCGGGTCACCATGGGTGTCGTCACAGGAAGCATGTTCGTAGACGGACAACAGCGAGATGAGTCTTTCCAACGCAAAACCGGATACGTTCAACAGCAAGATTTACACCTTCAAACTTCGACCGTCCGAGAGGCGCTTATCTTCAGCGCTCGCCTCAGACAACCGCAGGACGTTCCTGATGCTGAAAAGGTTGCTTATTGCTCTGAGGTCATTCGTCTGCTGGGTATGGAAAAGTACGCAGATGCCGTTGTAGGAGTTCCTGGTGAAGGTAATTGATCCATATCTGAGTGACTCACAGTTGCTTATCTGACGTTCCAATACTATCCAGGGCTCAATGTCGAACAGCGTAAACGATTGACCATCGGCGTGGAGCTCGCGGCCAAACCCAAGCTACTTCTCTTCCTGGACGAACCGACTTCAGGTCTTGACAGTCAAACGGCATGGTCCATCTGTACGCTCCTCCGTGATCTGGCCAATAACGGTCAAGCCATCCTGTGTACAATCCACCAACCTTCTGCCCTTCTCTTCCAAGAATTCGACCGTCTCCTGTTCTTGGCTAGTGGTGGTCGAACGGTGTATTTTGGCGATATTGGAGAGAACTCGAGAACGTTGACATCCTACTTCGAGAAACAAGGCGCCAGCCCGTGTCCACCAGACGCTAATCCGGCAGAATGGATGCTCCAAGTCATTGGCGCAGCTCCTGGTGCTGTTGCTGACAGAGATTATGCGGATGCTTGGCGACAAAGCGCAGAATATGCAGCGATGAAGCAGGAGCTTGCCAGGAAGCGAGAACTTTCTCATTCGCGCCCACAACCGACGCCTGAAGAGAAACGGAAATCGAAGGATTATACCGAATTTGCTGCACCGTTCCGACAACAGTTCCTCCTGTGTTTGTACAGAGTGTTCCAACAATTATATCGCACTCCTAGTTATATTTACTCAAAGACGTTCCTTTCCATCTCCACTGTAAGTTCTCTCATCTCAACCTCATGTATCAGTTCAACTCATCATCATGCAGGCACTTTTCATCGGATTTACTTTCTATAAAGCGGACAACACACTACAAGGCCTACAGAATCAAATGTTCTCTATCTTCATGCTCATGACAATCTTCGGAAACTTGGTCAATCAGATCATGCCTCATTTCGTCACCCAACGCTCTCTATACGAAGTTCGTGAACGTCCTTCAAAGGCTTACTCTTGGGTCGCATTCATGTTGGCTAACATCTGTGCTGAACTTCCTTGGAACACGCTCATGTCCGTCTTCATCTTCTTCGGGTGGTATTACCCTATCGGGCTGTATCGTAACGCAGAGCCCACTGGAGCTGTCACTGAGCGTGGAGGGCTTTTGTTCTTGCTCTTGTGGTCGTTCCTCATGTTCACATCCACGTTCACGCACATGATCATTGCAGCCGTAGAGGTAGCTGAGAATGGCGGTAACATTGCGACTCTCCTTTTCTCCTTGACGATATTGTTCTGCGGGTGAGTCCATTCATCTCACGATTGTTGTTACACATCTGACAAACGTTCAACAGTGTCCTTGTCTCCCCATCAAAACTTCCTGGATTCTGGATATTCATGTACCGTGTCTCGCCGTTCACGTATCTGGTTGATGCTATGCTCTCCGTTAGCCTCGCGAACGCTCCAGCATTCTGTTCCTCCGTCGAAGTCTCTGTGTTCAACCCACCTAGTGGACAATCCTGCGGGGATTATCTCGCTCACTATATATCCTTCGCTGGGGGAGCCCTGTCTAACCCAAACGCCACCTCGCAGTGTCAATTCTGCACTATCACGGACACGAATGCGTTTTTGGCTCAGGTCAACAGCTTCTACTCACATCGTTGGCGCAACTTTGGTCTGATGTGGGCTTATGTTGGCTTTAATGTGTGCGGTGCTTTGTTTTTCTATTGGCTCGGTCGGGTTCCTAAGAACTCAAAGAAGAAGCTGAGAAACTAGAATTTATTCATTGATTTAGAGGCTTTATTATTTCATGTCCTCACGATGCTTATTTCAATATTCTCGTACAGTCGACTGATAATCTACTATAATGTTTTCTACACTTCTTGGTTGCGATATAAATTGATTTCACAAAATGACTGCTCCGAAACATCTCTTTCTCTGATTTTCATAGTACATAATGCATAGTCGGAGATACAGAAAGTGGCAGATCTTTATGCTGTCAGTAGATTAGTGTTCAATAACAGATGAGAGTAGGTATGTAATCTAATTAGGAAACAAGGTATTTAGTCCACATCCATCTCGCTCGGCCCAGGAGCCTCTTCTTTCTTCTCCTCCTCCGGCTTCTTAGCCTCCTCCTCATTCTTCGGCGTCTGAGTACCCGAACCAGTAGGAGTAGGCACAACCGGAGGTTTAGGCTTGGGCTTGGTCAAAATCGGCGTGGCGAAATAAATCACCTCATCCCTCTTCTTACTGATCTCCGCCGTCGTCAACACCGGATCCCTCCACTTCTCCCTCTCCATCTGCCTCACCGTCATATCCTCAAGCCATTTCTGAGTCACAGCCACTTTCTCGACCACACTCTGTTTGTCTTTTTCGTCTATGTGGGCGTATTTTTCGTCTGGGGAGGTGGCCTGGGCCATGTAGGTGTTCAGCGTTTCGCGGAGGGAGGCGATGGAGCGTTGGCGGTCCTCGGATTCGCGCCAGCGGTTGTGAATAGGGTCGCCGAGGGCTTTGCAGGCATCTAAACGGGAGACGTATACTGACTTGGTGGCATCTTCGCCTTCCTCGGTGTAGAGCCAGTCTTCTTGTTCGGAGAGAAGAGCGAGGAGGGCGTCTTTCTCGGCTGGTTGAACAAAGGGGGCATAGCGGTCGTCGAGTTTGGAGCGGGTGTCATAGATGTATTCTTCGAGAGCGTTCTTGCGGTCCTGTGTAATGACAAAAACTGTCAGAACTTGAAATAGGTACTCATCAACGAATTAACGAACCTCTGTGTCCTTGACGAGCTTATCATTCTCCCACATCGAGTTCTCCTTCTCTTTCAACGCCTCAACCATCGACTTATCCATCGCGGAATACCCAGCGATAAATTTAACATCGTGCTTGATGACCTTCTTCTTTTTAGGTGGCGGAGCAGCAGCCTCACCACCCTCGACACCGTCCATGGGTGCAGGAGGCTCCTCTCTCTCTTCCCGGGTTTCGACGTATGCAGCCTCGAAGCCCATGATCCCACTCGCGTTAAGTCTGGTCTTGAGCTTCACCTGCACCGAATCCCCTGGAGCTTCCTGGCCCACCATTGGAACCTCTTTAGCAGTGAACTTGGCAATCCACGGATTGACACCCCCAGGTAAACCCTGTGGGTCCGCGTACAAAGCTTCGATCTCAAACGGTTCTTTACGGTAGAAACTCAGTATCTTCGTCGACGGGATAGAGTTCCCATGCCCAAACACCACAAGCTCTGTGTCTTCTTCTGGATCAGTAGGGACAGGATCCCACTTGACTTTGATGGGGTACGCAGAGATGTCGGAAACAGAGAACTCCTTGACACGGAAAACAGGGGAAAGCATCGCGCATGAGAATGTAGCACCACGGGCAACAGCCTCGTCTTGGTTCAGGGTGGTAGAAAGTGTTTTGCCGGGGAAACACTCGGCGATACGAGCACGGACGGCAGGGATACGTGAAGAGCCACCAATGAGCTCAACGGCCTCGATGTCGTCCAGACTTAGTTCAGAGTCGGCAATGGCGCGTTTGATAGGAGCGGCGATACGTGAGAGCTCGTCCGCGATGAGCCCTTCAAGACTCTCTCGGCTGAGTTTTGAAGAGGCGTCAACGTCGTTCATGATGGATTCTACGTTGATAGGCGCCTCAGCGTTCGCAGACAGCACTTTCTTGAGTTTCTCTGTCGCAGCAGCGAGACGGAAGGTGGCTTTTGGGTTGGACAGAACGTCGATCTTGTATTTCTCTTTGAATTCCTCCGCAAAGTGCCTCACGAGCGCATAGTCTATATCACGTCCTCCGAGATTGCGATCATAAGCGGTAGATTTGACGACGAGTTGGCCTTTTGAGAAAGCGACGATGGCGACGCTGAGAGAGGAGTGTCCGACATCGACGAACGCAACGTGTTTGGGGTTGTCGGCGTCTGGGAGATCGAATTTGGTGATACCGTAGCCCAAGGCAGCGGCAGTGGTGTCGTTGATGATACGAAGGACGTTGAGATTGGCGATGGATGCGGCGTCCATGATGGCCCGACGTTGGATATCAGTGAACCAACCCGGAACGGCAATAACGATATCTGACACGGTAGTTTTGAGCTCTGCGCTCGCTGTGTCACGGAGCCGACCGAGGTACATTGCCACCAGTTGTGTCGCAGAGAACTGTTGCCTTTCACCAATGTAATTAACCTAAGAAAGGCCGTTGACGTTGATCAGGGATTATAAAGAGGTTTTAGAGTTCATCGATAACACATACCTCGACACCAACAGTGCCTTGGACATCTACTAACGATGCGTTTATAAACTTCTTCTCGATATTCTGCACATCTGGATCGTTCGACGTCCGGCCAATTAGTCGTTTCAAGGATCCGATTGTGTTCTTGAAATTGGATGTTTCTTGGGTTTTAGCTGACTCGCCGATGGCGCGTTGCTTGGGTCCAAAGGCTACCAAGGATCTATAGAGAGTGATCTGAGAGCAAATCAATGTAGAAAGGATAGGATGCGTACGGTGTAGCTCTATTAGAAACTTCATTAGTGATAATATCGATACCTCGATGTCTCGCGACACCGATCTATGAAAATTTCATCAGAACAATGTTTTCGACATAGAGAATGAAAGAACATACTTTACTCGCTAGTGTACCAAAATCAACACCAACGACAGCCATTTATTTCTAGTCCTCGATTTAAAAAAGCTTGAAAGAGTCGTGAAGAGAGGAAGGTGAAAGAAGATGTATGTGCAGGCAGGCGCCTAATGCTGTTTTTTTACCGTGTCCTGATAAGGAAACCGGAATCGTTCGAGAATGATATCGAACCTTCTTCTCCACATATCATAACATTCCATCGTTTAATTATTTCTTCACGTTGTTTGACGCATTCTGAACGCGTGAAATGATGTCTCTTACAAAGGGGGACACAGATTCTACAAGTCTTGTCACTTGAACGACGAAATAGCGCGTACTTACTACAGCTCGTTCCCATTCAGATTCGTAAATCCGTTCTTCACGTTCCACTAGCTAGTTCTAACAAGCTGAACCTAACAGTTTGTCGCAGGATACTACTGCAAAGTCACAAGAGATGGAAATTTCTGTGCTGTAAAGTCAAAACACGGGTTTGTCAGCTTCCACAAACTCTTCTAATCAAACAACCTTAACTTGTGCGAGCTTGCAGGGAGCATAGCAGAGCATAGCCAACGCTGATAAGCATCACTCAAGAATATCTAACAATGTATGTTCAAACTGTATTCATCTTACCAGAATCAATGGTGAGGTATCATCACAAAGTTCAAACTGAAACAGCCCCGGGCCCACTGTGCATTTCTCTTCGGGGCTGTTCAGCGTTTCCCCGTTGAGATTCAAAATAATGAAAGGACCCACTCGGGAATCGAGCTCGTAAACCTCTTCTACACGTACGTGCTTTGTCAAATATCACTGATCAATCGTGTAACTATCATTCGACAGTTACTGAAGTACGTGTTCCCGCTGCAGTTCTTGCCACATTGTCCCGAGTACGAAATCAATCATTGTCAATATGATTTTGATGATACTTCAGGCTTGAGCTTGAGCTTGGGATTGGACCTGGGCTTGACGTTTGCGGCCTCTTGAAGCTCGAAGGCCAAGTACAACACGACCCCAACTGGTGAAGCCCTAGTCTTCAGCTTCAAGATGTATCATCCAGACTCGACCTGTTTTGTACCTCCGCTGCGCTGTCCTCTTACATGTTTCTAGGGTCCGGAAAGCGGCTCAAGTCCTCCATCACATTCATCTAAATCATCTCAAAGGAGTGAGGTATCCTGTCGTATCTACAATTCACTGGAACTAATTCCTAGCTACTCAGAGTGATTCAGAAGAACCCGCAAGGCTTGGTATTAGAAGAATATTATAGCAAGTCACCGGGAAGCAGTGATATCGGGAGTGGCCATGTACTCTCAATTGACAAACAACACCATAAATACTACACACATTCTGTTTGCGAAAAGGCATCGCCTGGTGCGTCCCAATTTCCTCCCTACACATTTCCTACCACTCGATTCTTCGAACCTCAGAGCCGGTCTCTGTGAACTATCTAGTATAGACGACTCCATAGTCTAAACACCGTACAAATGATCTCCCTATTCCCGACCCATTCTCGTCATGTTCATCGCTTGATACCTTTCCTCTTCCTCCTCTCTAGCACATTCCTATGTCACAACAGCGCTTTCGCTCTCCCAGTCGGTAACTACTCCACATCCCAGCTTAATGCTCGTGAAACGGCACAGGCAATCGGTCCAGCTCCCGACGAGCTCATAGTTGGGTATCGATACGTTGTGAAGGTGAGGAGCCTGAGTTACTCCTTCCCCCTTTTTTCTGCTTCAATCCTTCAAAGTTTGGAGAACATTCGAATCGAATTGTGCTGAACCCTTGTTACCCTAACTGTTCCCTACAGGAAAAAGCAGACGAATACAATGACGTAGGAACGCTCACCGCTATACCTGCTACGACCAAGTCTATAGGCGAGGGAGCCTATCTCTCGCCTCGGTTAGGGGAGTATTATGGGAAGTTGGGCGAGTGAGTGTTATTACTTATTGGGCTGGTTGCGTTTGCCTTGAACATGTTGCTGATTTATGATTTTCGTAGCAATTACCATGAGGTAGGACAGGTTTTCCCTCTTGATTGGGATATTATATATGCTGAAAATACTTACTTGCAGTGTGTTATCTTCGCTAAGAAAACCAAGATCCACGAAATGTCTCCAAAACCCGTACGTACCTCCTATCATCCTGATCTCTACCCCCATCTCTTCTCTAAGTTCTAACATCGCGGACCTCATTGTATATCGTAGTTCTTCATCGACGACAACTCCGTCATTAGTGCTAAACCCGCCAAACTCTTCCTATACGCCCATAAGCACGGTGTCGAGATCGGGAAGACCGTGCTCTTCTCACGGCACTTTATCTACACCAAGACCCTGCAGATGCTTATCCCCCCGGTTTTCCTGGTGAAGTCACCGAGTAATCCTACGAGACCGGCAGGAGAGAATACGCTTGGGCTGAGGGTGCATTGTGTTCCGCTAGGTATGTCTCCAAGTGGATTGCTTGTTGGTTTGAGGCTATTCTTCCGAGCCTGGGTTATACGTAGATGAGGTACTGATTTTGCGTTGGTTTTTTTTGAAGGAGGACTAGGAAAGAACAGGCCAGCCGCCGACTGGCACACTTGGAATGTGCATAACTGGCCTGCAGGTCTCAAGACATGAGGGGATACTGTAGTCTGGCGAGTTCACTTTAAACAAGACACGGCTTGTCCATCTAGTGTTTAAACATGTTTAAACAATCTCATTCTAGCCTATACTACTACATGGTACACTACTGTTTAAATACTCTACTTGAGACCATCCATACCTGTTTAAACAATGAAGAGCTGAACATTGTAGAAATCTTTTTAAACATATAAGTAACTCACCAGATTTGAATGATCCAAACTTGTTTAAACATAAGGATTTGCACAATTAAACATCATTGGAACTGTTTAGATAGGAAAGCTCACCACACTCAAATTAAGTAGCCGAAGCATCAGCGAAGGGAGAAAAACCTGAGGCTGTTGATCGAATTTATCTCTCTGAGTCTCTCTCGATTTCGCGATCTCAACTCGTGTTATTTTCTATAAACTGTTTTAATCAACAGTATACCTACAATACAAATTCAACAGATCTTCAAACACAAAGTTCCGGAGAGGAGGCAGGCTTTCGCGCAGCAATCGTATAAAAAGTCGTATACACCTCCTTTGACTCGTTCCACTCCTTCACCGAAGCCTGTACGAGGGCATCAAACTCCTCGCTCGTGTTCGCAACACCATAACCTCCCCCTTTCAGCACAGGCACCTTGACCCCCATCCATCCTTCACCCCATTGTTCGCCAGTGTATCCATTGCCACCTTCAGCTGTGGATCGCCTTCCTCCCACCGGAACATCCCGAGTCTGACAATCGATATCAACAAACCCAGCTTCCGCGAGCAAGGGGCGCAAGTAATCAGATACACCCTGAACAATTCCTTTCGCTGTAAACAACTTCTCCGCTACCGAACACAACTTCTCCGACGAGGGACCCACACCACCGTAATGGAAACGCTTGGTCTCGAATTCGACGAGTTCGAGCCATCCGCCTGGTTTCAAAACCCTGAAAAGCTCCTTGATAGCGGAACGCCAGAGGGCGTCGTTCATTGCGAGTACAATGAGTCGTTGATGAGCGTAGGAGAATGTGTTGGTCCATTGGGGAGGGAGGCTTGTGATTGAATGGACGGAGAAGTGGATGTTTGGAGGGGAGATCTCGGGATACTGCTGGGCAGTTATATCGATGCATTCGATGTCGATGTCGATGCCCTTTGAAGAATGGTCCGCGGAGAAATCTATGGCCCAGATACCTATCAAGAGAGGTGAGTAGTGAGCGTTTAATGTTTGAAAGGACAACGAGTTCTTGATCCTCTTACCACTTCCTGCTGCACTTTCCAAGACTTTGTCGCCCGACATAAGGTTCAGAGGTGCCAGGAAAAGCCTGTCCTCGAATGTCTTCGTAACAATGCGGTGCTGTCCGTTCAGTCTACATCGTTGCAAGCTTAACAACGCTGGAGGATTTGGCGAAGGGGATTAGACAACACAGACCTCAACGCTTCCTCCTGGTCAGCAGGAAGTAAGTATTGTGTAGAGGGATAATGTCTCTGTTGTTCTTGTACAGACATAATGAATATAGTGATTCGAGGAGACAAAAGACAGTAAGAGGGAGAAATGAAATGAAGTCAGCTTTTTGCAGTTGGTTTTATAGTAGGGAGTCGCAGGACTGCAAGCTGCGACTGCGACGGAGCGACGCAAAGATTACTACACAACAACTTCGAGCTCCGGGAGGCCATTGATGATCGCATGCCTTCGTAGGTCCCCATCGCTGACCATCAGGGGCCCGGGCCAGTCCAGTCCGACGGGGCAATATCTGAAACGTCATTTTCAAAATGGGACCATCAGAGATCGATACAGGCAAGTTACAGACTGTTACAGACTGTTACAGGCAGCAGAACGAGGCAGAACGGGCATGGATGATGGAGCTCGGAGGGCCCGCTACGCCTAACCTTCGACGATGCAAACAGTCCTGTGTCGGTTCTGGGTTGTAATAGGTTGTAATAGGTTGTAGTAGGTTGAAGAATCAAAATCGCACTTGATGATCCCTGGACCCTAGGCTAAACTAATGGGGCCCTTTCTTTCGTAATCACAGTCCTCTGTTCTGCTAGCACGGCAGTTTACACCAATTCCTTGGGGCTCGGAGATGAGCATTTGTCACCGCATGGAAGAAGGACCCCTGATAATACAGCCAAATGTAGTACACAAATTCGTACAAAACACCCCCGGATTTTGGCAAAATCCCATATACGAGTTCGTACAAAAGACCCGCCGCAGGCGGGGAGCCGGAGAGGTATTTCGTACAAAAGGCACCTGGATTTGGTGCTTGACTTCCCGGTTCCAGTCAGGAATATTGTCCGCTATTGTTCAGAAACAGGCAGATGGCGGTAAGTGACATTCGCGAATGATGATCTGCACCTACGATCATCCGCTCAGATAGATATTTAGAACCATTAGGGAAACATTTGGAAAATTTCTGCAAAAATTAGAGGCCATACCCGAGTTCGTACAAAACGACCCCCAAATTTTGCGACCAGGTTCGTACAAAACAGGCCAATTTTGGGTCATTTTCGTGTATGACATCTGGGTGTATAATCACGGGTCCTATGGAAGAGTCAAGACACTTGAGCCGGGCTGTCAATCTCTGCTCCCTGGCTAGAGCCGAGCATGTTCCTCGGTCCTCCGTTGTCGGGACTTACAATCGAAGACGACGAATACAAGTGCGAGCGCCGAGTAGGTAACTTCGCATGAGCGAGGATTTCATCCTGTGTAGTGTAAATTGTAATGCTCGTTAAAACACCATGATCAACAGTCGACTTCATACAGTACCAACTCTAGTGGCAACATAAATAACTATAAATGCACGACTCACTCGGAACTCATCAACAGCTATCCACCAAGCTATTCTTCGGGAATGTCTTGTTATATCCAGAGATACTTGACTGCCAGGTGGTCAAATTGGGATTGTTATACGCGGCGTAATTGTTTTGGATATAATCCATGGTTGGATGCGTAGCTGGGTCACAGCCAATGTTGATTGCATCGGGAGGTTGGTATATTCTAATCCAGTCGATCTTTTTCACAATAGACAATGAGCAAGTGAAAACTTCACCATAGGATGACTTACACGCATCACGGCAGGGAACACGAGATTATCGAGATCCAGAAAACTGAAACTGCTGGACATTCCAAGATTGGCAACGACGTACTGAGAAGATAGACAGTATTAGGTATTGATGTTGAACAGACAATGGTACATACCATTGGTTCTTGAGATATCGGTCTTGCGGATATGTTCGTGGTGGGATCCGCACCTACTCCGGCAGCATTGAGCGTCCATGCTTTCTTACCATCGGACACCCATGTGATATACTATAGATGAATAGAGATAGATGTACTTTAGATGTGTGTGTGAACAGTATGACTGACCGAAAAGTGACTTACAGCGTTATCTGCTTCATATCCTGGCTTATACTCAATGGCATAGGTAGAAAAGCAGCCCTCATTCTGTTGATAACAGATTTGATCTAGCAGTAACAGTAAGACATTCGTTCAGCGTTGAGCAAAAGAAACATGAAGGATACAACACACTTGTTGCGGTAACATAGGATGTTGCCTGTTGTAAGGGGCCTCCAGTGTAGGTATTCTGTGCCGTGATACTGGAGTCATCAATTATCACGCCATTACTATCGTTGAAGAATTGGTATGCATTGTCGAAAGGCTGAACATGAGTGAGCCTCACGGAGCGGCCAGAGCAACTAAACGAGTTTCCTTACCGCCCACTGTCCACTTTGGGATACAGAACCAGTAGTACCGTCTACCTGACCTTCAAACAGGTCTATTTCCGGTGCAGATCGTCCAACGAATGACCCATCAGCGTGCTTTGGACCAGGATGCTCCTCTCCAGGGCAAGTGCACCTGGAAAGACGCTGCCCAGGTAATCCTGAGATACTTGCATTCTTGTATGGACCTTGCTCTTTGGCCGCAGCAGGTTTACCGTCGATGATCTGGCCGGGTACAGCACCGACATCGCATGTATCGTAGCTATAAGGCCACTGAGATCGAGCTTGAGTCATTGCGAAAGAGCTGAAATGAATGAGCTCACCATTCCTTCCAACGAAGCCCCATATCCTACACGACCCAGATTCCCCAATGTCCACACAGACGGCCATAATCCAGAGACATTGTTCATGCCGGGTAGAGAGACGCTTGCCTGGACAATTCCACCGGTGAAACAAAACTTGTTCCATGTGGCGAGCATGCCACCCTGGTAATCAAGCCCATGAGAAGGTTGCTTAGATAACGTTATCTCGAGTGCGCCATTCCTGGTGGTTATCGCTGAAGGATCATACCAGTTCAGGTTACCGGTCTATTCAGGAACGTAGAATGAATATGGTGGGCCTAGAGTTGTAGAGATCAAATGAAACTTGCCTCCCAGTATTGGAGGTTTACTAGGAATCGATGAATCACGTTTGAGTACAGTCTTCCTTCGCGACCATATCGACACTCACCGGCTTCCCAGTACGGGTCATCTCCAGGATAGAACGTTCTCCCATCCGTGTTGAACTCGTCACTAAACACCAGCTGCCAGTCGGAGCCATCCATATATGACGGAAACGACAGGGCATCATGAGGTGTTTCCAGATCAATGAGACCCCAGTTCCCTGCTATCTGCGGCACCTACAACAGCGGACGTAGAAAGGATGTATCAATAAATATGAATAATGACTATGTTTTTCCGACACACCTGGCCAGATGAATTGATTCCACCCAAACCTAGATTTCCAGCAGCCTTTTGGTGCGGAGAAGTGTAGTACTGGGTCACAGGATAACCGATACTGGTACGAAATGGTATCAGTATAACCAATCTCGTGCTCACTGAATCAAGAAGCAGCGTACAAAAGACCCAAGAGACATAATCCTAATATCAACAAACACCCTAGATTTGCTATCCCTCGCGTGTTAAACGACGGGCCTCTTGGTAACGTCCTCTTCGTGGGATTGTGGATGTAGTCGTCGGCTTCTGGTTGATCTACGAGGAGTTTGGGGTTCCAACTGGCGGGCATGCGCTGTCCAGATGAAGATGTAACGTATGTCCGCCCTCGACTATCGATATGGACCTGAGGTTGTCCTTTGGACTTCGGAGTTGTTGAAGACATTGAGGAGACATGGGAAGATGCTGATGAAAGGGTGTTCAAAGTGTTGATACGACCCACACGACAAAACAACGTACTAGTTTGAGTTCTTGATGGAGATTTCTCTTTTGAACCCACAGATGCAGTATTGCGAGCGAGAGGTACGGGACTATATAGCTGTCTGGCGGAATTAGAGGCCATCCTTTGAAGAGAACGGATAAGGTACAAAGGAAAGGTATCGCTGTTATGAAAACCGCACTAATGAACGACGGGAGGGTTGATCTTGAAGGACAAACTCCGACCAGTGGGATTTTATATGTTCAAGAGAGACATTGGTTCCCGGCTTCAATTGATGCATGGTTGAAATTTCGTTGAAACCTTCATCGATTCTTCGGTCGGCGATTCGTGACCGCCCAAGGTCTGAATTGGTATGTACTGCCAATCAAGTCGAGGGAGAAGCCGGTCGAGCTTCCCGGAAATATAGATTTCTCCGTAATGGTGTTTGAGAAGCACTGTATATTCAACATTGAGATAAGGCCAAGTCAAGTCCTGTCAGGACTCGAATTTGTGGCAAACTACAGACTGAGACGCGTCTGTGAGCACCAGGGCGCACTAATCTATATGAGTACAGTGATAAACAAGCAAGGCTTAACAGATACCAGACGGTGTCACATACCTAGACCGCGGCTACGAATGCACTGGTGATACCTTTTGAGAATGAACCGGCATTTCGAAACTCCCTTCATCCTACAGCAAGCCCGTATCACGTTTCATTCTGAAGGATCAAACTAGGCAACGGTTTCTTGTCCGGAAGGACCATTCCTTGTTTGGCCTCGGGACTCATAATGACATCCCTGGAGTAATACTCCTCCCATAAGTTGCCTTGGACTACGAAGGGATTCAATTGAAGAAAACGGGCGAATTCGTTTCGAGGATCAGGAGAAATTGTCGAGACCGAAGAAGACGCGTCGGAAACCGATGAAGTATCGTTCGCCGTCAGAGTATCATTCGTGGACGAGGAGCGCTGGGTTGAATCTTGGCTTTCACCATCCGACTCTTTCTTCCACTCGGGTTGACCAGCGTCAAGGGAAGAGCTAGATGACACGTTGCATATTCCAAAATGCACGATCTGAATCCAAAAGTAGGTCATGGTAACGTGGAAAGTTCGACCGCGAGTTTGTGAACTTGTGCGGATGTACTTCTCGATTCCATCGAATATCATATCTTTGCCTGAAAACGATTGTCAGCTTTGTACAGTCGCATATGAGTTACTCACCTTTTCGTCGCCCGAACGTTATCAGAATAACGTATGCCAGGCGTACATGGGTATAGTGGTCCCAGGACGGAAGACTGATAGAATGAAATTGAGAGAGAAATTCCTCCGGCGATGAATCCACTCGCGAACGGGAGACCCAAAAATCGAGCTTCTTATCGATATCCTCCACGTCGTTTGAGCTGGTTGCTCTAGCAGGTTCAGGTAGCGGAGAGTTTTTGAAGATGCTCTGCAGCCAATCGAAGGCGGACAGGAGGTCGCCGAATCCTTCTTCCCGTGTAAGAGACACTCCAAAAACGGCAGCCTCTCGTCCAGATAATAAAGGTTCCACCTTGCGTCGAATTTCATCCAAGGGTATGGTATTGGGAAGATCTTGTTTGGTCGCGAGTCTTTGGATACATCGTCAGCTTGTGTTCAGTCGGACGGAGTATGAATAGTACGCACATAAGAATCGGGGCGTTCATGGAAAGCGTATTAGACCCCTCCGGCGTCACCAGATCTTGAAGTTCCTCCACACTTTCCACCAGCCTGTCATGATCCGCACCATCCACCAACCAGACGATAGCCGCTGACGGCGTGAGCACTGATTTGATCTTGCTCCTCCACGACTTCGGACTGCAACCAGGTGCTCCTGTCTCCCATACAGTACATCGCAAGGTTCCCTGAGAACAAGGGATATTGAGGTTCGCGGTGGTGAAGATTACGCCAATGGTTGGTATGGTTTCGACGACTTCGCCGTACTTGAGCTTGTAGATTAGTGTGGTCTTTCCGCAGGCATCTAGTCCTGAAAGTCCCACTCTGTACCGGAATCTGTTGGGGAAAAAGCGATCGAGAAGGTTCAACATGAAGCGGTGAAAGAGAAAAGAAGGAATTAGGCGCTCAGTCTGCCTTTCTGCAACAATTACTACCAACTCCAACTTGGCTCGTTCGGGTGGAGCCGAGTATTTCCTTCCTTTCTTCCTTCTTCAAACCTGGCTGGTACCGCTTTACTGTCCGTCATGTTGTCATTGATCAGCCATGGTGGCTCATATTTCTATGCAGACTGTGCAGTTCTGACAAATGAGGGTGAGATGAGTCTTCGAACATAATGATACTCATGAGAACGACAGTCTGTGCATTACATATGGGCGTTGATCCTTGGCAAGTATCCATATTATAGATATACCGTGAATTGAACATAAATAGAGCATAAGAAACGAGAGAGATGAGTATCTAGTACTACAGTCGCTCGAAGAAGGACTAGTAGTGTGAACAAGAAGAATAGATAGCAAGCGGGATAGGCAGCGAGGGATGGAGCCGATCGCGATAGTAGAGCTGGCATTCGGGAGATAGGGCGACGTGAACGGCCACAGCCTGAGTATGACTAGCGAGATGTGGATGGTTGGGGCTTTGACGCTGCCACGGGCCGCGAGTTCACCCTCCCATCGATCCGGGTCACAAGTTTGTTCACGTTTTTTGAACGTAGTTTGACCCAAGAGGCCAGCTCCGCTTCCGATATAGCCCCGTATTGCTCGAGGGCATATATGAAGTCATCGATGTACTTCCAATATCTGAGGGCATCCAAGTAATTCCTCGGCGGTTTCCCTACACTTGATCGACGATGCTTCATGAATTCTCCATATTTCTGCCTCCATTCCTCTTCTTTATTCTTCCACTTCTCTACGTCTTGGTGCGAACCACGGAATTTTGGACTTGGATGTGATTCGACATATGACTCGACATACGCTTGCATATGGTCAATATCGAAGCCTTCCTTGATTATTCCAACAAAGAAGGTATCCCAGTCTAGGCTATCAGGAACTTGGACCAATCCCGTAGGTGGAACGGGATCATATCCATTAGAAAAGGAGATGAGCAGGTCACCAATCCACAGATATGCTGGCTCGGCTACATTCCTCCTTTCGTTGCCTGTGTAACACACGACTAGACGGATCCCTAACATCCGATAAGCAAGTATACAGTCTCTGCAGTATGTATATGTCCTACCTTTTCCTCTGGTCATGATTCTCGTCAAGAACACGGGCAGCTTGCCTTCCCATCTCTTCATTGTGTCGGAATCAATCGGACTCGAAGGGTAGTGGTACAGGCTCCACACGATGTCGTTCGGGTACCTCCATTTATTCATCTCGTTTGGAATTGGATTGTCGGCTGAAGTTGGATAATGCTGAAGCTGTCCTGCCAGATGCCGTTTGGCATGGAGAAAAGCGTGATCGACTCCTTCTGCATCCCAAAAGTGAGCTGGGCCTATGTGCGTCCAAGATAAATGGTCTAATTGAATATTTCCCGAAGGCCAGAAGAAATCTTCATATCCCGCAAAACGGAGCAGTGCTGTGTGGTTTCCTTGGTCGGAGTAGTGTTCACCTAGATAGATTTCTGCCGCTCGATTCGTCAGCGCATGTGTAACCAGAGGCCTGATAGTTTTACAGATTCTCACCGAGTGTGACAGCCGTTGCAGGAGGAAATTTCAGAGCCGTCGTGCCAGCTATAGGTTGCATGATTGCGGTGACGCTGACTTGGAGAGAGCATAGAGCGAGATATAGAATGTAGAGTGCGCGCGAGGAAAACAAGGAAGAGATGGACATTGGCATGCTTCGAAAAATCATGTCCAGGACTCGCTCGAGATAGTCTGAAGCTCGAATGAGTCAGAATGTCCAACCTATATCATGTACCGCAGAAATCAGCAAAGTGAGGATCATGGATAGGCAGAACACACAAACCTGGCCAATGGAACTGTTTCGAAGGCGGTTGAGGATGGTGTGAGCAAGTTGTAAGTAGATAAGAGTCAGATTGAAGTACGCCATGTTCTTGTCAATTGGCTATCTGAAGGTTGACTGGGGACTCCAGTTGCTCCGATGGCAAGACAATGAATTGTAAGTAGATAAGAGCAAGAAAGCCGATAAGTGTGTATATGCCGTGTTCCAAGGGAATTTTGTCATTGGCCCTTTTTTGGCGAGACATTCAATCCTTCGAACACAAATGTTGCACTGCACTTGCCTGGTATCAAGATTGTGGTCGTCGTTAGAGTCAGGGAAGATATGGCGTGGTCAATGTCTGTTCCCTACCATTTCTACGAGATAAGACCGGGTTGGGGTAGGTACCGGTGCATTCTGTTCCGGAACATTGCCTCTTGCTTATCATCTTTGTCTTCAATTAGTATGTACCCATTCACCGAATTGTCATATATTAGCCTTATCCAACCAAGATCTCTTATCGTTCTTTGAGACCCAACAGTCGAGCTTTGCTCTAGCAGGTTCAGGTAGCGGAGAGTTTTTGAAGATGCTCTGCAGCCAATCGAAGGCGGACAGGAGGTCGCCGAATCCTTCTTCCAATGTAAGAGACACTCCAAAGACAGCAGCCTCTCGTCCAGATAAATCAGGTTCCACCTTGCGTCGAATTTCATCCAAGGGTATGGTATTGGGAAGATCTTGTTTGGTCGCGAGTCTTTGGACGCATCGTCAGCTTGTGTTCAGTCGGACGGAGTAAGAATATCACGCACATAAGAATCGGAGCGTTCATGGAAAGCGTATTAGACCCCTCCGGCGTCACCAGGTCTTGAAGTTCCTCCACACTTTCCACCAGCCTGTCATGATCCGCACCATCCACCAACCAGACGATAGCCGCTGACGGCGCGAGCACTGATTTGATCTTGCTCCTCCACGACTTTGGACTACATACAGGTGCTCCCGTCTCCCATACAGTAAGTACATCGCAAGGTTCCCCGAGAACAAGGGATATTGAAGTTCGCGGTGGTGAAGATGACGCCGATAGTTGGTATGGTTTCGATGACTTCGCCGTACTTGAGCTTGTAGATTAGTGTGGTCTTTCCGCAAGCATCTAGTCCTGATAGGCCCACTCTGTACCAGAATTTGTTGGGGAAAAAGCGATCGAGAAGGTTCAACATGGAGTAGTACAATAAGAGAAAAAGAGGAATTAGGCGCTCAATGGGCGCTCAGCCTGTCTTTCTGCCATTATGTAAATAACCGACTCCTGGCTTACAACCACTGCAGTCCACTCTCCAAGCCACTCTCAACACTCAACTATCGTCATCCTAATCCCATGCATTTTGTGCACTTGTGTCAGCCATTAACCAACAAACTACATCACTAGATCATTCCAGTATATTGCAAATACTCCCTGCGGAACTGTCCAGGGCGACAGACCGTTTCGTTGCCAAATCAATCTTCAAACATTCCTCAACTGAACTCATTGCCGTCTCTGTCTCTGTAGTCAATACGCGGCTACAGAGAATCTGTACACCTTTCCTTCTCGCGAACCTTGAGATAAGACATGACAGGAATGCGAAAAAGCTGGGGGATGATCTTGCGCTTTGTGCAAAATTCGCCAAGAACCTTTCAAGCACAAGACTCAAGTGTCATGGTGGCGGGTATTTAAGACATATCATAAATGGAGCACGTGAAACAAGAGCCAGGAGTATGTACAGTCTGTCGCTAGAGGTGAACAAGGAGAATAACTAGAAGGTGCCAGGTGGGATAAGCAGTGGTGGATGGAGGCAATAGTAGAGTCGGCATCGGAGAGATACAGTCAACGTGAACGGCCGTGATATGACTAGTGACTCTGAGAGGTGGATCTGGATGACCGTTTTGGCTGCGACTTGGCGCGTGCTTGCACCCTCAAGTTGATTCGGGCCACAAGCTGATTCACCTGTTCTGAACGTATTGCAACCCAGGATTTCAGTTCCATTTCTGATATAGCCCCCATTTCATGGAGGGCATATATGAAGTCATCAATGTGCGTCCAATAGCTGAGGGCATCCTTCGAATAATCCCTCAGTTGGCCAGGCAGGGATTTATTTGAATGGCCACTTTTTATTATCCTCTCATAATCCTCCCTCCATTCCTCTTTCCTCTTCCTCCACTCTTTCACGTCTTTGTGCGAACCGTGGAATCCGGGACTCGAATGTGACTTGACGTACTTTTGCACTTGGTCAAAACTGATGTCGTTACGGATTTTGCCAACCGAGAAGGAAACAAATTTTCGGCCATTGGCAGGAACTTCGACCAATCTCGTAGGCGGAACGGAGTATATAGCAGTGGGGGATATGAGCAGGTCACCAAGCCACAGATATGCTTCCTCGGCTAGTACCTGTTTCTTAGGATTTTTCAAGTTCAAGAAACACACGACTACGCGGATATCTAACCTCCAATGAGCGAGCGTATGATCTCTGCAGTATGTAAAAATCACGTACCTTTTCCACTGGTCAAAGTTCCTGTCAAGAACACTGGCAGTTTGCGTGTCCAGCTCATCATTGTCATGGAATCAATCGCAGGGTACCGAGACAGACTCAACATGATGTCGTTCGTGTACCTCCATTTATTCATCTCGTTTGAAACCGGGTCGTCATGTGGAATTGGATAATGCTGAAGCTGTTCTGCTAGATACTTTTTTGCCTGTAGAAAAGCCTTGTCGACCTCTTCTGCATCCCAAAAGTGAGCTGGGCCTATGGGAGTCCAAGATAATTTGTCTATTTGAACATTTCCCACAGGCCAGAAGAAATCTTCATATCCCATGAAACGGAGCAGTGCTGTGTGGTTTCCTTGGTTGGAGTAGTGTTCACCTAGATAGATATCTGTTGCTCAATTCGTCAGCGCATGCTCAACTGGAAGAGAATTGTTGAGATTCTCACGGAGTGTGACAGCCGTCGCAGGAGGAGATTTCAGAGTCATCGTGCCATTCATCGGTTGAACAAATGCGGTCACTCCGACGAAGCATACAGTGAGGAGAAAAATGGTGATTGTGTGCGAGGACAACGAGGATGATGAGGCGGGATGTGGCATGACCACAATTTGCAAGACCAGAATCGAGATAGCCTGCCCAAGTGATTGAACGGTATTTGAACCTATAGTATGCCATTCAATTGCAGAGATCAGCAAAATGAATATCACGAACAGTCAAGGACAAACTTTATAGTAGCCAGTGGACTTGTTTTCAAAGTGGTCGAAGAGGGTGTGAGGGCAAGTTGTGGGTGGATAAGAGCAAGAAAGTAAATATGTGTGTACGTGTTCTTGAATCTCAAGTACAGCGCAGATCCGACGGCGAGACGATTGATCCTGCGAGAAGAGATATTGCTAAGGCATAGGCTTATGCCATATAAGTACACTGATAGGCTAGTCTCAGGTCTGTAGATACCAGTGCAATGGCAGCGAATGGCAGCGGTGTGATTGCTAACGACACCATTCCAAAATTCCACTTCCATGCCTCGTTCGCGCTATCGAGTAACTGGCGATATGCCACAGAAATCTTGTACTGTGTACGTATTCCTCTATTCCATCGAAAACGATGTCTTTGCCTCTAAAAGATTGTTAGCAGCTGTCAGCTTTGCACAATATAAGCTGATTTACACACCTTCTCGTCGTCTGAACGTTGTCAAAATACGTGTATGCCGGGCGTATACGGGTATAATGGTTCCACTGGCCATGATGGGATGTCGAAGAGAAAAAGAGGAATTAGGCGCCCGCTACTAACTGTTTCCGCAACAGTCAACTTCGACTTGACTACTATTTCTCTGAGGCTTGAGCTGAAGCTTTCGTAGGTCCTCGTAGATCTCATACTGTCTCATAGCCTGCAAGTTCTTATGCTTTCTTATGATTCCCTCTGCTCTTCTACACAAATTTCAATCCCAGGCACAAATTCCTTTTGAGATCCGACCTGCCAAAAATCCCACTAAAAACGATTGTTAGCCTAAATGTTGCCCTCTCACGTCGGAAGGGACCGACGGGGGTAGAATCAACACCCACTTGCAGCCTCAGGGCTCCTGATCAAGGCTCAGGGACTCTTTCTTGTTGATAACGAACCACCGTGATTCCGCTCTTTCAACGGAAGTTGGAACCCCACCACCATCACCATCACCATCACCATCTTGATCCACCTTCATGCTCTTCCAAGCATAGTTCGAACTTTGCGTTCTGCTGACGCTTTTCCTGGACGTTCCTCATTCCGAACTTACTCTGTCTGCCTATAGTCGTTTGGCGTTCCCCATTGAACCTAACCGAACCACACCTACCCAAGCTTGAAACTCCTTACTGAAGTCTGGGATGCCGCCTCGTCGACCGACACGCTCACCTCTATTCCCTTTCCTTTTCCTTCTCCAAAATCTCCTTCAAGTTCCCCTCCCATCATTTTTGCTCTTTCCCCAAACTGCCTGGGCTACTAGCACTCCATCCACAAACACCACCATCGACGACACCTCTCCGTCGTTCACATGGCAATCTGGCTGGGCAGCGTCCCCGTGCGACTACTGCTCTGCGTTACTCAACACCAGTCTTACCTACAACGGAACATGGCACGATGGTGGGTCGAGGTCTGGGTTGACGGGGGTGTTTGAGTTTAACGGTGAGTCCATCAGGCAGTGTTGCTAGCTCACAACGGGTCTGCTCACTTGCATGTATATGATCATCTCGTGATGATATTGTTACTTGTAGGCACAGCCGTCTACCTCTACGGCGTCACATCCCAAAACGACACCGGCACGATCGATTTCACGCTCGACGGCGTCAACGGCACAACGTACAATCCTCCCATAATCCCCGCGGACGATCCTTCAATAGGTACACCCGACGCAGACCATACGTATAATACCCTGTTCTTCATGGCGACTGGGCTGCAGGACAGTAGCAAGGTGCATAAGCTGGAGTTTACAGCGGTGCTCGGATACAATACCTCACAGACGGTGTTGATTGACTATGCGATTGTTACCACTGATGGTGGTGGAACGACAAGCTCCTCGTCTTCGGGAGAAGGGGAGGGAAGCTCGGATGGAGGTGGACAGAGCTCGTCGGGTGGTGATTCTGAAAACAAGGGAAGCGGTGGTAGTGGTAAGTCACTGTTAACCTTGCTTCAGTTTTATACTTGCATGTTGAACTGAGCCGGGTTCGTAGGCCCAAACAAAGGCGCATTGATTGGCGGGATAGTGGGAGGTGTCGTAGGAGCATTCCTACTTCTTTCCTTGGCGCTATTCCTCTATATACGACGACGACGAAAATCCCAACCTCGTTCCAGTCAAATCAAACCCGAGAATCGAATAGAACCTCTGCGGATCGCACCAGGTGAGTAGTTCGGAACAATTCATGTGTTGTCGACTACTACTAGTATCATATCTCGATTCTCTAACTATGTCTAGTAGTCTCCTTCACAGGCGATTCCAACTCCCCAATCACCGCTTCAACTCTATCCGCATCCTCGACCAATCTCAAAGCTCGACATTTTCAAAGTCTCCCTACTATCGAGGCCGCTGTCACGTCCGCTGTAACAGAAACCTCCCAGGCTGGGTCCTCACCTACTCAAACTCAAAACAACGTCAGACATGAAGACGATTTAGGTCAGTGTCAACTCAGAATCACCTACCTTGAAGTCCTCGAAATTCCCCATCTCATGAATTCTTACATATCTAGTATCCACGTCCTCACCCCGCCCGCGGACCCACTCTGAAACGGCCGGTGATCCCAGTATACTCTCATCTAGTATCGGTACAACCACTCGAAGCAGACAAGAGATTCAACAGATGGAGCAGCGGATACGGTCGCTTGAGAGTATGATTCTCCTTCAAGGTCGCAATAATCCTATTATTGGAGTCCCTCAGGGTGCACATGCACATGCGAGCACTGTGTTGATGAGCCCGTTCTCAGAACACGGTGCGGTTCCATATGATCCTGCGGCACTGGCTACATCGATGGAGGATTTGACGAACCCTCCTCCGCCTTATTGAGGGTGAGTTACGGAATGGGGCCAGCTTTTGTGCCATAGAGTACATACACGTTACTTATATTGTATCTATCTACCTGTATATCTTGCGAAGATAAAATTCAATCATGTAGAGCATTTCTTTACCGTTCTCAATGAACCAACATCATCTCAAAACCGACTCGCGGCCTCCAAATCATCCGCATTCAACCAATCCGCTCCCTTCTCCGCCAACACCTCCCACACCGCATGTCTAGCCTGAACCGGCCACCCAGGCGTATCCCAAAACCTCGCCTTGATCCCCCTCGCATGCGCATCCGCCACCAACCTCTCCACCTCCCCCGCCTGCGTCTCGCTAATATCCCCTATCCCATCCCAACCTATCGCTACCCCATAATCTGTACTAGCAATTGGGGACAGAGTGGAATTATATACAGTGGAAGGGTCGGAGTTGAGCGAGGCGAGGGGAGCGTCGAAGAAGACGTCGCGGGGGGAAAGGGATTTGATGCCTTGGAGAGGGGTATTGCCAGTACCGACGACGGTGATGGCGGAGGTGGTGAGGGTGTTGTTGATGAATGTGGTTAGGTAGTTGAGGCGCCGGAGAGGTTGGAGGGCTGCGAGGACAGGGGGTAGAGTACTGGGGTTGGTATTTGTTTTTAAGAGGCGATGTGTGGATATAAGAAGAGATACTAACCTATCCCCATCTGTTTTCATATCTACCAAAAGCTGCAAAGGCGTACCGCTGGATGTATCAAATACTCCACTGGGAAGATGGGACAGCGTGAACTTGTTTTCTTTTGCTTTCGAAAACGATAAAATACATACTTGGGCGATGTTTGGTTAGCGGTGAAAGCGTTGATTGGATTCTGGAGAGCCAAGATCGCGAGTAGAGGCTGGACATAGAGAGAGTCGAACGTCCGGGCTGGCGTTAACGCTGCTAATTCGTGTCCAACCTGCAAAGGAATAAACTTATTTCGCATTGATGTATATCCTGAAATGAGCGCACGAAAAGCGTATCGTTGATGAACCACACATCCGCTTCTACGCTGGCGACACCGAAACTCAGAGCGGTCAGAAGAGGCACATCACGCCAATCTGTGATCGGAGAGGAACACTGAAGTTTGAACAGTGAGTGAATCAACACGAAGCAACTGACAGTCATTATGCGAATGGATCTGCTTTGGAACGATGTTCTGCGTAAACTGTGTTGGGTATTGCAAGAGCGTGGAGTTGCTTTCTTCCAGCATGGTGATTTGTTTGAATACGGTAGGTCTGGAGAGGACCATAGCTCCATGAGTGACTATGAAGCCTATGAGAGCGAGGGTGATGGACATTGAGGAATGCATCTTTCAAACTTCGTGCTGACTGCCAGTGCTCAGAGGGAAGAATGGGGAATGGGCAAGTTATAATGTTGGGGGATATCGACTATTTATATGGGGATTGATGCAGATGTTGCAACGTTGATGACCATCGCGTTCAAAGGCTTCTGTGATTCTTGCACGTGTGTGGAGGGTGTATGGAGAGGTTCCCTGAGGTTCCTAGAAATTCGACTTGTTTGTTTTTGGCGTTGAGAGATTGCGAAAACTTTGTCAAGATCTCTTTGGAGATCCAAGCTTTGAGGAAGAGAGAATTTTCCGATATCAACATAGGATTACAAGCAGTTTCTTCCAAGCACACTGTCATATAACGAATAAGTACAAGGCCGATGTGATTATGATTGGAAAAAGTTCAAGTCGAAAAGGTCATGGAATTCGCCACGTGGTCTTCCGAGTCAGGATAAAAACGCCCACGGCGGTTCCCTCGGCTTACCCGCTTGGCTTACAACACCAAGCAAGCATCGTTCAGAACAACGACAAAGGCCCTTTTTCTTTCTTCTTTGCACATATACATACAACTACAACACTAACTATCATGTCTGACTACGATATCTCTGACAACGAAGCTGATTACTACGACTCCGATGAGATGATG
Organism: Lentinula raphanica; assembly: GCA_027919835.1. Lineage (NCBI taxonomy): Eukaryota > Fungi > Basidiomycota > Agaricomycetes > Agaricales > Omphalotaceae > Lentinula > Lentinula raphanica. Next base: position 211,301 of record JANVFP010000049.1, read on the forward strand.
GAGGATTATCAGAATGACGACGGTAAGCTTTGCCCTTTCTCCTGGTCCTACCTCGCGCCTTTGGGGCACTGGCGCGTTATTAGAGCTGTATGAATGACTATCTGACTCTTTAGATCAAGACGAGGATGATATGGAAATGGATGACTACAACGACGACTTCAGGATCAGCGCGGGCTCCAAGCAAAAGTCGTACGAAGTCGACTACAAATCGCTCAGCCAAAGTTCTGTAGAGAAGACGATGAAAGAAGATGTAGATCATATCTGTGGTATCTTTGGCGTTGAAGTGAGTCTTTCAATCCACATGCCACTTCCTGGCCATATGTTGTGCGTTCTGAACTCATGTCTATCACTTTGCAATTCAGCCTGCGATCGCCTCGTTGCTCTTACGCCACGCGGATTGGAACAAGGAACCATTGATAGAGAAGTACATGGAGAACGCTACAAAGGTCCTCGTCGATGCTGGCGTCGCCATCCCCGAACCTGTCGCAGAGCCGACCCCAGTTCGTACTCATCACTCGGTTGACAAACTCTCCACCGGTTCAGCATCCCGTCGTTCGACCAGATCTAGCTCCAAACTCTTATCTTCCCTGACCTCGCCCACCAGGTCGTCTGCTCAGAAATCCAGTTTCTCTTCTCCATCCTCCTCCTCCTCCTCTATCTCAGCTTCCAAATCCCGTACCAAAGACAAACTATCCGAAGAGCCCGAACAGAAATCTTTCACGTGCCCCATCTGCTTCGACGACTCTCCCTCGCTCAAACCCCTCTCTCTCATCTGCGGCCACCCCGCCTGCTCCGGCTGCTGGAACGCCTACACGGTGTCCAAAATCCGAGACGAGGCCGAGCACTGTATCCGATGCATGACAGAAGGCTGCGCCATCGTCGCTCCCGATGATTTCATACACGACATCCTCCTCTCTGACGCAGCCGCCCCTCCCGATTCCAACCCGGACGACAACCAGACGGCGTGGGTCAGGTTCCAGGAGTTGTTGGTGAGGAGTTTCGTGGGGGCGAACCCAAAGCTGAAGTTTTGTCCGTATCCGGGCTGCACGAACACGGTCTCGTGCCCGTCTGCGGCGAGCAAGTCGGTGTTGACGACGATGGTGCCGATTGTGTCTTGTGGGGCGAAGGGGATTCCGAAGGATGCGAGCGCGGCCGCGGCGTCTTCGTCTTCGTCGTCGGGTGTGACGGTTACGACCACACCTCCTTCCTCGTTATATGACAAGGAACACATTTTCTGCTTTGGATGCCCGATTGAGAGCGACCATCGTCCGGTCGTGTGTGCGGTGGCGAGGTTGTGGTTGAAGAAGTGTGAGGATGACAGCGAGACGGCGAACTGGATCAAGAGTAATACGAAGGAGTGTAGTCAGTGTCAGAGTACGATTGAGAAGAATGGAGGGTGCAAGTACGGGTTTTTTGTTGTGTATGTATTGATTGTGCGGTTTTCTGATTTTGTTTTTGTGGACAGCCATATGACGTGCAAGAAGTGCAAATACGAGTTTTGCTGGGTTTGCATGGGTGCGTTGAACTGGCTAAGCAATATTTTCAATGTTTACTCATGTCTTTCTCTTGCGTAGGTCCTTGGAGTGAACACGGCACGGCGTGGTATTCCTGCAATCGATACGACGAAAAAGGCGGTGTCGAAGCTCGAGACGCTCAAAGCCGAAGCCGTGCTTCCCTTGAGCGATATCTCCACGTACGTTTCTCATTCCCAGCCCTCTATACTCATGGATAAACCTAACCAATCTGATTCCCCAGTACTACAACCGTTGGGCCAACCACGAACAATCCGCCAAACTCTCCATCGAGCTCTACGCCAAGACGGAGAAAAAGATGGAAGACATGCAGATCACGTCCTCCCTCACCTGGATCGAAGTCCAGTTCATGCGCAAGGCCGTCGAGGTCGTCGAGAGATGCCGGTCGACGTTGAAGTGGACTTATGCGATGGCGTATTACCTCGCGAAGGGAAACGAGAAGGATCTGTTCGAGGATAATCAGAGGGATTTGGAAAAGGCTGTCGAGGATCTTTCAGAGCTGTTGGAGAGCCCGATTGAGAGTGAGAATATTCCGGTGTTGAGGCAGAAGGTGACGGATAAGACGGTGAGCTGTGGTTTCTGTCTATCCTTAATCTGATTGATCCGATGTTGTTTTATGTGAACAGGTCTACGTTCAGAAACGAAACGAGATCGTGCTGGAGGACACTGCGACTGGGTTCCAGGATGGTCGTTGGAGATGGAACGTTTCGGTTGATGGGTTTGAGGAACCTCCTGAGGAGCTTATGGTAAACTAACCATCCCCGGAACCCCCCCCCTCCTTCGTGAATGAAGTATGGCGATCTTACTCTCGATCCTTTAGAAATTCTCGTTTTTGCTGTCTATGTGTATCTCTGTCTTCCGACCTTGTCCCTATCCCTTCATCATTCTAATATCCGTCTTTCTACCTTTGCTCGTCCTCTCCGGGTCTTCTCTGTATGTTCGTACATGGGCCAGTACCATCAACGCTACATCACTAACATCCTTTGCATTCATCGTACTCGATACATTCTTCTCATACGTACTTGCCATACTTCATTTTGTCAATCTGATTGTTCTTTCTATCTCGATTCTCTCTCTACTCCCCAAGCTCAGGCTGTAAACTAGCTATCCTCTGAATACTTTGACATGATCGACTACTATGAGGACGGTTAGTCCGCACCTGTGATGTGTCATCACTTGTGACCTAAGACTGTCACATGACATTTTCTCCATTTTTCTAACTTCTTTAAAAATGAAGATATCCTCACCCCCTAACCTCTAACCATGGGGGCAAGCCCCCAAACCCCCACCAAACCCCTAACCAACCCTAACCAACCCAACCCCGAACCCTAACCTAACCTAACCTAACAGGTCACGGGTGATGACGAATCACAGGTGCGGACTGACAGATCCTACTATGAACTTGACTATCCAATGATTTGTGTATTCTGAAGGTGTTTGATGATAATGACCAGGGTTGTTTCGGAATACGGTACCACAAGTGTTTTAACTTTTCGATTCTTGATCAGACGGAGCAGAGTCTTATGTACTATTGGCCCACCCCCAGCCCTCTCCCTCCCACCAACCATAGGAAAATGACATGGTCCTGGACATATAGCATTTACATAAATTTTAGTAGGAACTGTGCTGTCAGTATAATACACCATTGTAATAAATGACTACAAGATTTGCATCTACAACATACTTATTACCAGATATACGGTAGGGTCCATCAAGTCCGATGGCACAATCTACCCATGGGTGGATTGTAATTTGTTGTACAAGATAAGCATTAATACCATTTACAGGCTGTTCCTATTTGGGACCCCACCAGTGTGGTGGAGCCGTGTATAATTCATTCATTCATTCATTCAGTAGCATAGTGGCAGGTCCATCACGATCCACCCATGGGTAGATTGTTGTACAAGATCGAAGTGTAGCAGCAATCCACTCATCGGTGGATTGTCACCGGTAGATGCTGTCATCGTAAGCCCAAAAAACCGGGCCGAGAACAACGTTTTTCTGCGCGTAACCCTTACCCTAAAAATGGTAGCGGGATTTTTGGTGTCGTCCACTGCATCACCCAACTCTTTCCTCTTGTCTTCTTCTCCTCTCTCAATCCACTTTCTTGAAGCTGTAATTCCGCGCTATCTATCATATCAACGCAACCTACCGCCGCTGTATCGTGACTTTGGCTGTCTTGTGCTGGTCTTGTGGTCATCTGCCTCTCTGGTTCGTATCATAAACAGTGGAGTCTTCAATTCGTGGTTAAATCCTTTCTTTCTTCCTTCTCAACAGCTTTCGACGCACTCTCAAACAGCTGTCCTTTGGATATCTCTTATCTCTTAAACATGACTGCGAGAAGGTTAATTCCCTCAGAATCAATTCACTCATTCAAAAACTCATAGCTACAATTATCTTTCTAGATCCTCGGATTCTCCCAGTCCTCCGCCCTCCATCGATGCTCCATCTCTTCCACTCGACCATCCATTAGTAGCTCTAGGCTCTCCGTCTTTGCCTGCGTTCATCCCCGAATCTCTTGACGAAATGCCTGTTAACACCGAACGACCCACAGAACTACTCACCGACCCACCTACCGACCCACCACCTCCATACCCATCGCCTCGGACTCGCCGTCGTGCAAGAGGGACGAGAAGACGAGTGTCTGAAATTGCGCAAAGTAGAACTACTCCTTTGTCGCCGACGCCGCGGCAACAACAACAGCAACAACAGCAGTCACAGCACTATCACGTACCCTCTACTGAATCCGATACCGAAACGCAAACTCCGAGGTCTCCCCGAACATCTTTGCTTCCATCGTCGTCGGTGTACGATGGTGCTGATGTATCGGAGACGACGCCTCTGTTAGGAGGAGGAGGAGGTGGTGGAGGTGGTGCCAACAACTCACCAAACGCCAACGCCGTCAGAACATTTCTCCGTCCAAGGTCCCTTTCTCAGTCAAGCATGAACTCTTTCGCTCCCTCTCTCGCTTCCTTAGCCCAAACCGCCTGGGTGTTCTTCTCCGAATGTGAATCTGATGAAGAAGAAGAAGGAGAGTCGCGGTTCGAGAACGGTCATACTAGTCATAATGGTCATAATGATAATGGCCAACCTTCTTTCGAAGGCGAAGGCGAATTTGAAACCGAAGATGCTGGTCCCAGTCGTACCATAATCAATCCAACTCGACGACGGGCGGCTCGTTATCCTCACCCTGCTACGTTTATCAGAGCTTCAGCTTCTGAATTCGTAATCGATCTCGAAAACCAAAACCACAACCACAACCCTCGTCCATCCGCCGCCCGTCAAAGACCTGGACTTTTCTCAGCACAGGCCTGGGCTCGATATTTCCGTCCGGTCACGAAAGCGATCTATTGGCGGTCTCTAACCCATCTTGTCGCAGTGAATTTCCCGTTCGCGCTTGCGGCTTGGGTGTACTTGTTCGTGTTCACGGTGGTATGTGCTTGATCACTCACTTACTCCCTCTTTCACTGTTCGAGCCCATGGATCGTGTTTTGATCAATCGTTGGCTTGTTGTAGACTGGAACTACGCTGCTTATTCTTTTACCCCTGGGAGCCATACTATGTTTCTTCAACTTGCTCGGTGCTAGGGCGTTTTCTCGTGCAGAGGTGTGTTTATCATCATTTCATTCCTACAAGCCTCATACTTAAGAGTAACGACCTCTCTTATAACCTCACCAGCTATTCCTCCAAACCAAATTCCACAGTCCTCTACACTACCCTCTTACCGTTCTTCATGCTGCTGCTGCCGCTGCCTCTTCTTCTTCTTCCTCCTATCCATCTACCTATCCATCTACATCAACATCAACATCTTCACCAGCATCTTCCGTCCACCAACTCATCGCTGCGTACCCCATTTTCACGCGTACCCGGCCTCCGAGCGCTTCAGAGTTGGAATCGGGTGAGGCGGTGGTCGGTGAGGAGGTTCGAGAGGGGTCGTTTTATAGGAATACGTATGCGATGGTACGTATCCGACGTTCTCTTTGTGTGTTAATCCAGTCCCATACTTACTTACTTTATCTCCCCCCGTTCTTCATCCTTTCATCCCATCCCAGTTCACAGACTCCACCTCCTTCCAAGCCCTCTTCTACTTCCTCGTCATCAAACCGGCTATCACGCTGCTCTTTACGGTGTTTTTCCTCGTTGTGTGTGTGCCGTTGATGGTTTTAGTCGTCCCTGCGCCGGCGGTGCTGAGGGTGTGTAGGAGGATTGGGAGGTGGCAGGCGGTGGTGGCTGTTGAGGGGCTGGCTGTGGGTGTTAGGTGAGCGGTGGTGAATGATGAAGGGCGGAGTGATGGAAAAGAGAGGGGTTAGATGTGGTTCGATGTGGTTTGATCATTGATGCATTTCGTCGCATGAAGTTTGGAATCCTGTCAGATAGTGAAGTTGGCTTCACGAAGCTCTCCCCATCGCTTTTCTCGCGCATGGCAGGGTTTGGCGGAGCTCGGATCCATGAAACATATCTCAACGTTGCATTTTCCCGTCACGATTGTGGCACGATTGTCTCTATGATGCGTGAGATGCTCAATACACATGCGTTTCAGCCACTGAACGTTGAACAGCGCACCAGTGACATGGCTACAGATGGCTACCAGTTTCGACTTTTGACCAATCTTCGTCCTCGTTCAAGAATCGTACACTAATCCATATTTCTAAACTACTCTAGCTCTAGGACAGACACACGAGTCATAGACCTTCGTGCTTCCGCTATGCCATTCAACGAGTCATCGATCATCTTCAACCCTCTTCAATCCCCTTCAACTTCCAAGTTTCCGGATAAACGATAACCCAAGATACTAATCCACCTCAATGCCTCTCAATGCATGTCGTTGCACAGCACCGTTTCGCTTGTGAGAGTCTTGCGGAAAACAGAGACGTTTAAGCTGAAATACTCTCTGGAGTCTGATCTAGTCTGATACGCTCTGATACGCTGGAATCGGGGTTTGGGTCTCGGACTGACTCGGGAGATTGTTGGAAGGAAGAGGTCTGAAGGCGGTTGGCTGCTGTTAACCGCTGTTGGTCATGGTCGAGGAAAACCACGCGTTTCAGCGGATAGCAAAGCCTTGCAGAGCATATGGAAGGGGAGTTTGGGCAATGTGATATCTTCGTGTATGTACTACCAAAAGGTCTCAAAAGCCTCAAACTTAACACAGTCTAGATCTCTTCTGCATGAAGTCGATTGCTGGATTGCTCGGAGTCAAAAGAGGGGTCAAAGTTAACGTTCACTGAGGCTGTCCGAGTTCTCAAGCAATGGACGACATCTGTCATCAACCCATTGAGGCAGGGATTGAGATTGAGAGCCTGGCCTGCTTCGAAAGCTCCAAGCTTCAAGCCCTCTTCACTCAAAAGCACCATGTTTTGAGTCCTGTGGTTTTCCATGGACCACGGTCTTCTTTCGGGAGTTGAAACTGCCTTGCCATGAACAGGACAATCTGAAGAAAACAACTCGAAATCGTCCGGAACAGTGGGGAACAGTTCGCAACCCGCCGGTTGTGCATCAAATCCACAAAATTCCGAATCAAAGATCAAGAATATCAAAGAGTTCCAGGTGTCCTTTTGCACAGCTTGACATTGATCGGCGTTGTTCAGGCTAATCCAGGTTATAGATATATGATCTGCCCGACCATTATGTTCTCTCGGTTTCGACTCAATTATCGTTTCGAGTTTTCAACCCACTCTAGTGTTCAACTCCGTTTCACAGTATGTCGATCGCTTTTGAATATTTCTTCCCTCATGACTGACTCCGTGTATCTTCAGCCACTGTGATTAACTCTCTTCAAAAGACTATATTCGCTGGTCGAATAAATCACTGGTATGTGTTCCAAAACTCTTCGATTGCCAATTATTGTAGCTCTGATATCATCCTTCATCTCTTGTAAAGTCTACGCATCCGCCGTTACGAATTCTCGCTTGTCTTCAAGAATCAAGAAGAATTCGTTTCAGTACGTTCAATGTTTTCTCGTCTAGTATGAGCAAAACTAATCGCGACGTTAAACTCAGTCATCTTTCCGAATCAGGAGAATAACTTCGCTGGCCGAAATTATCCTCTACCCGTACGTCTGACGAACAACGTTTCTGTTCTGTCTATCCTGACTTTGGTCCTTAGTCTGTTGTCGATCTTACACGATACGATTGCTTTGTTCGCCGCCGCCGCTGGTACGTTGAATTCTCTCCGTCGAATGGACTATCGTCAGCTCATGTTGATGTGCAGCTCTCGTTTCTTCGCTACATTTTCGCTCGTCTTCGTCTGTGAATCGTCCAACGACCATGATCCCTCTTCGTTTTCCTGCTCGACGTCTCCTGGCTACGACCCTCTTGCTCTCGACTTTTCTCTGCGCCATAGCTGCACCGTTGTCTCTACCTGTTCCTGGTGGAGGAGGGAATAGCAGTCCTACTGCTCCCGGAAACAATGCTACTTCTGTTTCTGGAATCAACGCTCCTCCTGTTCCCGGAAACAATGCGCCTCCTGTTTCCGGAGCTAACCCTCCTCCAGGTTCCGAAACTTGTAAACAGGTCGCAGACCTCAATTTGCCGTCTGATAAAGGTGAGCAGACAATCTATCTCACTCACGTCCGTAGTACCTTCCGTCTTTCCTTAACCTCTGATGATTTGGCATATATGTAAGCTAATGTTGGTTTTGATTGGCACTGGCAGGGTTTGTTTTCGCAATTTCCTCGGTCGAGTTGCCGCTGGACCCGGAAATCGAGGCCAGTAAACAACCTATGCGAGGAGACCAGTTTCAGCTGTTATTTCAGAACAATGCCAATTCCAAAGACGAAATCACTTTTCGATTGTACTTGAAAGCCGGGAATCCTTGCCTAGTTTCCGGCTATCCAACGAGCCCTGCATTCAAAAAGGACCCTGAGGCTGCAGATAAAAAGCGCCCTTGCATTGGAGCCATCTCATTCAAGGGCGACAAACTTAAAGCGCGGGAGGATTTTTTCAGCCAGGTATTCAAAGCTGGAGCTGGAGCTGGTGAACCCACAGAGAAGCTTGAAGTGCAAAGAGACATCGCTTATCTCAGGAAGGTCATTTACGGTCCGGTGATGCAATACGCTCGGTGGGGCTTCGCGCAAAGTCTCATGAAATTTCACTTGAGATTGGTTTGGAATAGGAGAGAAGCTGTGATGAACGAGGAGGTGGCACGCTGGGAGAAGGAACGAAAGTAATCGGGGGCACAACCGGAGTCCAGCTAGTCGGGCAGCGTTCGAAGCCTTTGGTCCCCCGAGTACCTAGACATCATGCTATGTACCATCACTGCAGGCCTGAGTGGTCCATCCTCTGCCAGTAGATATCGATATGTAGATAGCACTTCGATCGTTATGCATTCATGCATCTTTCGCTTGATTTTCACCTGAGACCGTGACTACAAACTCGAGAGTGGGTGATGATGGAAAAAAGCAATCACAACGATCGATGGAGAGAAGAGTGAGAAGACGCCTGTGTTTGGAGAACAATATGAGAATGAACCTACCTGAACCTACAGTCTACTGCCATAAAATGGACCAAGAATGGGCGCCCGCCGCTAGGGACGTACGACGTAATTTATCCATGACTGTTTTCCCCTTTCTTCGAATCTTCCTAATAGTAACCTTCTTTCTTGACATCCACAACCAGCCACTACCAGCCGCTCCCATCTGCTACCCCCAATGACCTCTAATTCTCGAGCATCAATGTTTCGAGCTTTGTGAGGCTCTGTAATCTTCTTTCGGGGATTCAACCTCCCTTGTCACCAACTGGACAATCTGAAGAAAACAACTCGAAATCGTTCGGAGCAGTAGGGAGCAACCCGCAACAGCCCGCAACCCGCCGGTTGTGCATTACATACATGAATCCACATAGTTCCGAGGCAAGAACTGGCAAGAATAGAGTTTCTGGAGGTTTCTGGTGTCCTCCCACACAGCTCGACACCCGATGGCATTGATCGCTATCAGTATACATTGCTCAGGCTGGGAAATTGCTGCCAGTGATCCAGGTTATGATCTATGTAATAGGACGGACAATTTGATCCCTTGGTTTCGACTTAATCTTCGTTTCAACCCACTCTCATCCACAGTATGTCGTCGATCGCTCTTTGTCTCTCTTCCCTCATGATTGACTCTGTGTATCTTTAGTCGCTGTTCTTCACTCTCTTCAAAAGACTAGATTCGCTGGTCGAATAAATCACTGGTATGTGTTTCAATGTCCCTGCAAGTGTCCATCCTAGTTCTGACTGGTGTCTTTCTCTCGAAGTCTACACGCTCGCTGATATTACGAATTCTCACTCGTCTGTAAGAATCAGTACGTTCAATGTTTTCTCGTCTAGTATGAGCTAAACTAATAGCGACGTTGCACTCAGTCGTCTTTCCGAATCAGGAGAATAGATTCGCTGGCCGAAATTATCCTCTACCCGTACGTCTGATGAACGACGTTTTTGTTCTGTCTGTCCTGACGTTTGTCCTTAGTCTGTTCTCGATCCCTCCCGATATGATTGCTTTGTTCGCTGCAGCCGCCGCCGGTACGTTGAATTCTCGCTGTCGAATTGGCTATCGATTCTCATGTTGATGTTCAGCCCTAGTTTCTTCGCCACACATTCGCTCATCTTCGTCTGTGATTTTCTCAACAATCATGGTTCCTCTTCGTTTTCCTGCTCGACGTCTCCTGGTCACGACGCTTTTGCTCTCAACTTTTCTCTGTGTCGTAGCTGCCCCGGTGCCACCTCAACCTGTTCCTGGAGGAGGAGGAGGAGGGAATAGTGGTCCTACTGTTCCCGGCAACAATGCTAGTTCTGTTTCTGGAATCAACGCTCCTACTGCTCCCGGAAACAACGCGTCTTCTGTTACCGGAAACAATACTCTTACTGGTCCCGGAGCCAACGCTCATCCTCTTTCAGGCAATACTCGTACTGTTCCCGAATCTTGTAAACGGGTTCAAGACCTCGAATCATTGTCCAAAGGTGAGCAGACAGTCCATTTAACTCACCTTTGTAGTGTCTTTCATCTTCGCTCGATCTTCGGTGCTCTAGCATACAAGCTAATTTTGATTTTCATTGGCAGGAACCAAACTCGATGTTTGGGGAGTTACGATGACCTTGAACAAGGAAATCGAGACCAAGAACCAACCTATGGGAGGGGACCAGTTTCAGCTGTTGTTTTGGAATAAGCGTGAACCTCATCTTCCTAATTTTCGACTCTACTTGGAAGGAGGGAATCCCTGCCTACAAGTAGTGCCGGTAACTCCGGAAGGGAAAATCTCCAACTTTCCGATCGAGTCATTAGCGTATACTACGACCGTCATATTCTCAGACAACCGCGCACGAAAGGAATTCCTCGACGAGGCATTCAAGGCTGGAAAGGGTGATCCCAAACAGTTGGAAGCTTCCAACACCATCACTTATCTCGACAATATCGTGAACGGTCCGGTGAAAAAATATACTCACGGAAATTTTCTCGCAAAGACGTTTCGCAAGGGTGTTGGTAATATGTCCTGGGGGGTAATAGTGACTTTGATGAAGAAGAAGGTGGCTAGCTGGGAGGAGACACGAAAGAAGCAGCAAAAATCGGGGGCACAACAACTTCCGCAGGCGTCGTCCGACAGCCAGCTTTCAGGGTTGCAGCGCACGAAGCCGTTATGAGTTCATCCCGATTACCTGGACATGATACTGGAGGCTTGAGTGGTCCATCCTTAGCCAGTAGATATCGATAGATAGCAATTCGATCGTTATGCATCATTCGCTTGGTATTCACAGACCATGACTACAGACTTGAGAGTGGGGAACGACGGAGAAAAAGCAATAATGACGATGGAGAGAAGAGTGAGAACAATATGAGAATGAAATCACATAGTTCTGAATCAAGAATAATCAAGAGTTCCTGGTATCTGAAGATACAACCCCAGCTCCATTGATCACATTGATCATCTTTGACCATGCGGTCTTGCACTCAAGATCTGAGGGAATTATGAGGCACCATAGGGCACCATGCGCTATCAGTACAGCCTACGTATAGCTCCTTCGAAGACTGAAACGAGCTGAAACGTTGCCATCGGCTGATTCACGATATGCAGTGTAGCTGGCGTAGTATATGATTTGGGGCAGGACACAAATTGTATCCCCCCGCTGTCTCTCTCATCGGAGTCATCGTTTGAACCACGTCTAGTCACTGCTTTTCTTGAACGTCTTGTGGTATGTCATCGAGTCTGGTTTTTTATCGTTCTCCCCTCAACGTTGATTCATGTACTTTCACTCACCGCTTCTGAATTCCCTTCAAAAGACTGAATTCGCTGGTCGAGTATCAGTATTCACGAGAACAAATTCGCTGGCCGAAGTTATCCTCCACCAGTAAGTGTGACGAGGCACGTACTATTTCTGACTGATCGAAACCTGACCCTCGCTTGAAGTTTCAACAGTCTTTTCTCGAGCTCGTTCGATTCGACTACTCTTCTCACCGCTGCTTCCGGTAAGCTGAACTATACCGGATCCCTCATCGCGATCTTCAAATTTTCACTGACTTCTGTTCGGTGTAGGATCTGTTTCATCAACTTCATACTCACCAATAATCATGGTTCCCCTCCGATTGTGCGGCCACTGGCAGCATCTGTTCACTGCGATCCTCATGCTCTCGATCCTTCGTCTCTGCGCGATAGCTGCACCTGCCCGTCAGACAAGTTCTGACACCATTCGTTATACTGGTATACGACCAAGTTTGTGCTTCACTGACATTAATCAAGCTAATGCAAAGTTTTTGAATAGGATCCACCGAATTCGACGTGTACTTTGTCAAGATGTCCACTGGCAGCTGGAAGCAATTCCTCACCCAGCCTATGAGGGGCGACCGGTACCAGCTGTGGTTCAAGAACGTCGATGATCTTGGTAGTACTAGTGGTTTTCGAGTCCACCTGGATAGAACATCGGGCAAGCCAGTCCAAGAACCCCTCCCATGGAATCTGAGGTCAGCCCCTCAGGAAGAACACCTCACCAGGGTCAAATTCAAAACCGAGGAGGCCCAATCGAAATTTATCCAGGGAGCACTGGGAGCGCCAGGTGGGGGATCCCCAAAATCGATAGCTTCGAAGAGCACTAGGTATCTCGATAACATCATTAGAGGTCCGGTGAAGGAGTACCTTGCGACGGATTATAGCTGGAGTAAGCTTGAGGAGACGTGGAGTAGGTTGTATCGAGATTCGAGGCGTGAGGTGGCACAGTGGAAGACGCGACAGCGGTCTTCAACGACAAAACAGTCGGCGGGATTGCGGTCACAACGGAAGCCGGGCCTTGGCAGTGGCTGATGAGCGGAGGTCTCAGGTGGATGTTGCTTGCGGGTGGCTTCTCGGAGTCCTCGTCTGTCCTCGTACGGTAGATATCGATTAGAGGTTTCTTCATTTGATTATGTTTGTTGCAAAGTGTGAAGATGAGAAGAGTTGCAACGTTGAGCGCTAATTACGGAGCGCTGATTACGTGATGGAAAAATACTCGAAACCTTTCTTTCTTGACCATCACCTTTCTTTCTCCCGCCCTTCAAGCTTCAAGCTTCAAGAGAATTCAAGTCATGGCTGGCTACATACTAGCTCGCCAACTAGATCTCACTCAATGCTCTACCTACCCAGCATCCGACAACCTTCCAATCTGTGTTTTGAATCTGTCGTTTCCTCTCGGGAGTTGAATGCTATTGAATGCTATTGAATTTCCCTTCAACTTTGCCATACTCTTGCTACCAACCAGACAATCATGGATCATCGAATCAACGAAAAACACCTCGAAACACCTCGAAACTCCAACCTTCTCCAGAGTCCAAACCCTTTTTGCAAGAACGTTTCGCACGATGCAATCTCATCGTCTCATGAATCATCGTTGCATTCCTGCATCTTCCTTTCATCTTTATGTATCTTCCTCCACCCCTGGTATCCTCCTGCACAGCTCAAGCCTCATTGACACCAGCTGACACCAGGATCCAATGACACCTGAGGAGACCTGAGGGGATTATACTCTATTACAATGATGAATCCGTCTGGCGTTATTCACAGTAAGTATACGTCAGTATACATATTATACGCTCAGGCTCCAGCCTACAGCCTACAATCCACTAGGAATTTGCCGATCCAGCGATCCAGGATAGATATATGAGCTAGGACGGACACTTGGGGTTCCCTCGGTTTTCAACGTTTCGAGTTTTTAACCCACCCACTCTAGTGTTCAACGGTCAACGTTCCACTTCGTTTCACGGTATGTCGTCGATTGACTTTTTCATCTCTCTTTTCTCATGATTGACTTGGTCACGGTGTATCTTCAGTCACTTCAAAAGACTATATTCGCTGGTCGAATAACTCACTGGTATGTGTTCTTATGCCCCTCCCCCTTCCAACCCGCTCTAGCTGGCGTTTCTTATCCTCGTTCACAGTTCACACTTCGCACGTCTGCCGATACATACTACGAATTCTCTTCTGTCTTTCGTTCTTTCGTTACGGTACGTTTGGTGTTCTCTTGTTTACTACGAGCGAAGCTAATCGTCGTTCGGACAAAGTTGAACTTTTGGCAGTCATCTTTTTTTTTTTTTGCGAATCAGGAGAATATAATTCACTGGTCGAAGTTACTATTTCTCTACCAGTAAGTGTGTCAGATGTCGGACGACGTGTTTTGTTGTGCTTCGTGCTCATCGAGGGTCCCTTTCCTCAGTTCTCTCTTAGTCTTTTCTCAATCTTCATAGATTTTTGTTCCCCGCCACAGGTACGTCGAATTCTCCCATTCCTACCAATGCTCTGATTCTCATATCTATCGTTATGTTCAGCCCTATTTGTTTGCTTCGCAATCCCACTTGATCCCGAATCGCTCAACAACTATGGTCCCTCTTCGATTGTCCAAATTCCCCAATGCCCCACATCTCCTACATCTCCTGGCCACGACCCTCTTGCTCTCGACTTTTCTCTGTGCGACAGTAGTAGTAGCCGCACCGGTACTACCTCCACCTGACATTCTTCCCAGTGTCCCAGTTCCTGGCGGAGGAGGAGGCAATGGAGGAAATGAACGTTCTAGCGCTCCTCATGTTCCCGAAGCGTTGAACGAAGTTCCTATGACCGTTGCCGAAACCAAAGCTCATCCTGTTACCGGAGCCGATGTTCCTGTTGGTTTCGAAGCCAAGGACCCTGCTGTTCTCAGGGAAAAGGCTCAGATACAAGCTTTGGAAGAAGGGGTGGGGGAAGAGCGGGAGAAGGTTGAAGGGGAGAAGGAAGGAAAGCAGCCATCCGGCGCACAACAACTGGGAACGCAACGACTCGGATCGCAGGCATTGAGATCCATACGCACTAGTGGATCGGCGTCGTTGCAGGGTTCGAAGCCGGTGTATGTTAGCCCGGGTTCTTCTGTAGGTCTTCCGTAGGGGTTGTGTGATGATCAGTGTACATGCTTACTGGCGGGTTGGAGTGGGTCCTTCCTCAGCCGGTAGATGTCAGTCAATATGTTGATAGTTAGATAGTGAGATTGTAATTTATCTAGCATCCGTTGCTAGACGTTGCTCAGTGCTGTACTGATTGTGAGTCGTAACTATAGTCTACGTCTACATAATTTGAGAGTTGGGTGAAGACGCGACGGAGATGGGAAGAGTGATGAGAACGTTGATCGTTT
Source organism: Lentinula raphanica (assembly GCA_027919835.1). Taxonomy (NCBI): domain Eukaryota; kingdom Fungi; phylum Basidiomycota; class Agaricomycetes; order Agaricales; family Omphalotaceae; genus Lentinula; species Lentinula raphanica. Next base: position 226,423 of record JANVFP010000049.1, read on the forward strand.
CTTGCTCGCCCGTCCGAGATACCCAGCGATACCCCTCAAGGTACTGAACGAATGCAGTATGTACTGCGACAGACGGGGGCGGTGGCAGGGTAGGGTAGGCTAGTACTGATTGCGTCGTCAGCATGGAAGGAGCGGTTAATTTGAAACTCACTCATGTTTACGATGATCAGTTCAAGCTAAGATGAGAGAAGATATAAAATAACGCGTTCATGAGGACGAAGGAAGATGAACGTACTGCCAGGGACTACCCTGAACGTACAGGATGTCATTTACTACCAAGTTGATGAACAGAGTGACATTCAGACGGCGGTACCCATTTGGTCTGAAAGAGCTCATGTTTTGATACCTTTTTTCGAAACGTCTGCTACAGATGACTATCTCTGACTATCCCTCAGGCCTCAACCAAGATCAATCCAGGTTTGAGTGCAAGCTTTTTGCCATTCGAAGGTTCACCATCATCGACCTTGAAATGTTCTTCCCTCTCAATTCTAGCTCGAGCGAGTTCGGGATGATTTTCGACGACAAAACGAAGGCGGAAACCGTGCCAAGAGTCCAAGAGTCCGAGCTCAAACTCAAGGAAGAGCTACTTACTTTCGGCCGGTGACGGTCGACTGCGAAGCGTAGCGGCGAGAAGAGGTGATTACGTCATAGAAAAGAACTCTTGGTTTGAAACTAACTCATGCTTCTCGCCCTCTTTCTTGACCACCGCCTTTCCTTCCTTTCTCTTTCACCTTCTTCCTTGTGCAACGCCAGCTCAAGCTCTTCAAGTCGTATGCGTGGCTAGAGTAGAGGAGTAGAGTAGAGTCGAAAATGCTCTACCTAACATCCGATAATTTTCCAATATGTACGTTCCACTTTGTTGCTTGACATTCTTCACAACTCTGACCTCTTCGTTCTAGTCGTCCCATTTGGTGTAATAGGGTAACCCCAACCTCCTTCTCCTAGTCCAAACGGTTTTAAACCCATCTCCTCAGATTCTACCGCTACCTCTGGTACCTCATCCGCCTCGCCGCCAGCTTCGCCTACCGACCCATTCCTCTGCCCCTCCACCCAACCTACCTCGCCTCCGAAGACGTCACCATCATCGTCCCCACCATCGACGCCGGCTCCGAGTTCACACTCGCCGCCCAAACCTGGCTCCTCAACAACCCCAAAGAAATCCTCATCATCACCGAGGAACGCATGCTTGCCCCTTTGCAAGAACTCGCCTCCTCCGTGGATCCGACTAAAATCCGGGTGTTGACTGTGCCGTACGCGAATAAGAGGCTGCAGATGGCAGAGGGGATCCGGAACACGACGACGGATATCATCGTGTTTGCGGACGACGATGCGATTTGGCCGGGGACGCTGTTGGAGTATGTCCTCGCGTGTTTTGAGGATCAGAGTGTGGGTGGGGTCGGGACGAGTCAGCGGGTGCAGCCTGTGGGCGAGAAGATGACGGTGTGGGAGGTCCTGGCGGCGTTCCGCCTGTCGATTCGAAATATAGAAATCGCGTGCTCGACGCACATCGACGGCGGTCTCCCCTGTCTCTCCGGACGCACCGCGGCCTATCGGACCATCATCCTCAAAGACCCCGAGTTCCTCCATGGCTTCACGCACGATTACTGGCTGGGCAAGTACCAGTTGAATTCTGGGGACGATAAGTTCCTCACGCGATGGATGGTCAGTCATGGATGGGGAACGTACGTGCAGTGTTGTAAAGAGGCGGAGTTGCTGAGCACGATGAAGCCAAATTGGAGGTTCTTGAAGCAGGTGTTGAGGTGGACGAGGAATACGTGGAGGAGTGATTTGAGGAGTTTGTGGATGGAGAGGGGGATTTGGGTGAGGCATCCGTATGTGGCGTATACCATGGTGAGTACTGTTTCTCTCTCTCTCATTTTGGCATTGACCGGAGGTTTGTTTGGAATAGGTCGATAAACTCTTCAACCCGTTCACGTTACTCGCTGGTCCTTGTCTCGTCGCGTATTTGATATACAAGAGCACGTTCTCCACCGACGACGGTGGATATCATTTACCCTGGTGGTAAGCGCTAAGCCCTCATCTTCCATTTTCTAGTCGCTAATCTGATTACCTTCTCCTAGGAACATCATCGCCTCCTACCTCGTCTGGCTCCTCGCCACCCGCACCGCCAAACTCCTCCCCCACCTCTGGTACCGCCCCCAAGACATCGTCTACGTCCCGGCGTTTATCGTGTTCGGGTACTATTTCGCGGTGATGAAGCTGTATGCGTTGTGTACGTTGCATGAGGTGAGTACTTGTGTTCAACGTTCGACGTTCATAGATCATACGTTATTCGGGTGGGATGCTTTTCTTTTCGTTTCTCGTTTCTCGTTTTTCGCTCTCTGCTCTTTACTCTGTCTTTACTAGCTTACTCCTCGCTCTCTGCTCTTTCACCGTTCTTTCTCTCGTTGTTCTTTACTCCTCGCTCTTTCTGTCTCTTTGGTCATGGTCGTCGAACATTGCAACATCGAAACCGTTCACTCATTTGATACGTTTTGTTGTGTTCACAGACAGGATGGGGAACGAGAACGGGGATCGGGAATATAGCGGAGGCTACGGCTGCGATGGATAAGCAGGATGCGAACGCGAATTTTGTGAATGGAGGTGGCGGTAACGACAACAACTTAGGGGGTTTAAATTTGGTGTTCTTGTTCAAGGAGGAAGCATGAAATGACAGGCCCGCGAAAAGGCTTGAGAGATTCGTCTACATAGATTGGTCTTGGGCCAGTTCCAAAGTAGTAATAATGGACAACCGTTACGCGAGGTTACGCGTTCTTTCCTGTTCAGAGCTGCGTGAAAACGGAGAGACGAGCGATAATAGCCTGAACAGTGAGCGTTGCTAGTAGGTGTGAACGAACGTACAGAAATCAGAACGAGCGTGAACATCCAAACGATGCTAATACATACGTTTGAAACTAGCTCATCTCCAAGTCTTAACAATCTCTTGACCTCTTTCCTTGGCGAGTGGTAGTACCTTCTGCTACCTGCTATCAGATGGCTATCCCACCACTGAAGCATAACAAGCAGAACCGATTTCGTTCAGGTTTGATTCTACCCTTTTCGAACTTCGAAGCTTGAGCTCGAGAGCTTGAACATCATCGACCAATGGCAAATGTTCTTCCCTATAGGCAACTCCAAATCAAACAGTTCTACGATGATGATTCCCGAAGACGCGGGAAGAGCGACTTTTAGCCTACTTGCCAACAACAGACAGTGGGCACTGCGAAGCGTAGACGATGCAGGTTGTTTGCACGCCTTTCCGGGAAGTTTCGAAACGTCATCAACCAGATGTTATTCACTATCGACTCCAGCTATAACGGCTTTGCGATGATTCTTGAGGACGAAACGAAGGTAGAGAATTGTGCCAAGACTTGCGGCCACGGTGACTGCGAAGCGTAGCGAATCGCGATGAGAAAGAGGGAATTACGTCATGGAAAATAACTCTGTTTGAAACTAACTCATGCTTCTCGCTCTCTTTCTTGACCACCGCCTTTCTTCCCTCTCTTGTCTTTCTCATTCTCCTCATTCTCCTCATTCTCTTTCGCATTTGTTCTTCTCCCTTGTCCCAACGCCAGCAGCTTTAGACCTTGAGATTCAGGCTCAAGTCGCGCCCGCGGCTGCTCATAAAGTAGAGTCAAAATGCTCTACCTAACATCCGACAATTTTCCAATCTGTACGTCCGACTTTGTTGTTCAGTGACAATCCTTCACAACGCTGACCTTTTCTTCCTAGTCGTCCCATTCGGTGTAATTGGGTAAGCAACTCCCAACCCAACCATCCTTAAAACTCAAGCCCATTTCCCCAGATTCTACCGCTACCTCTGGTACCTCATCCGCCTCGCCGCCAGCTTCGCCTACCGACCCATTCCTCTGCCCCTCCACCCAACCTACCTCGCCTCCGAAGACGTCACCATCATCGTCCCCACCATCGACGCCGGCTCCGAGTTCACACTCGCTGCCCAAACCTGGCTCCTCAACAACCCCAAGGAAATCCTCATCATCACCGAGGAACGCATGCTTGCCCCTTTGCAAGAACTCGCCTCTTCCGTGGATCCGCAGAGGATTCGGGTGTTAACCGTCCCCTACGCGAATAAAAGACTGCAGATGGCAGAGGGGATCCGGAACACGACGACGGATATCATTGTGTTTGCGGACGACGATGCGATTTGGCCGGGGACGCTGTTGGAGTATGTGCTTGCGTGTTTTGAGGATCAGAGTGTTGGAGGGGTCGGGACGAGTCAGCGGGTGCAGCCTGTGGGTGAGAAGATGACAGTGTGGGAGGTCTTGGCGGCGTTCCGCCTGTCGATTCGAAATATAGAAATCGCGTGCTCGACGCACATCGATGGAGGTCTCCCCTGTCTCTCCGGACGCACTGCGGCCTATCGCACGATCATCCTCAAAGACCCCGAGTTCCTACATGGTTTCACGCATGATTACTGGTTGGGCAAGTACCAGTTGAACTCTGGGGACGACAAGTTTCTGACGAGATGGATGGTGAGTCACGGCTGGGGGACGTACGTGCAGTGTTGCAAGGAGGCGGAGTTACTGAGCACGATGAAGCCGAACTGGAGGTTCTTGAAGCAGGTGCTGAGGTGGACGAGGAATACGTGGAGGAGTGATTTGAGGAGTTTGTGGATGGAGAGGGGGATTTGGGTGAGGCATCCGTATGTGGCGTATACCATGGTGGGTCTTTTCTTTCTTTTGAGGGTTGGAGGGTTTGACTTTGGAATAGGTCGATAAACTCTTCAACCCGTTCACGCTCCTCGCTGGTCCTTGTCTCGTCGCGTATTTGATATACAAGAGCACGTTCTCCACCGACGACGGTGGATATCATTTACCCTGGTGGTAAGCCCTAGCCCTTATCAACCCTTCCATCTTCTAGTCGCTAATCTGATTACCTTCTCCTAGGAACATCATCGCCTCCTACCTCGTCTGGCTCCTCGCCACCCGCACCGCCAAGCTCCTCCCCCACCTCTGGTACCGCCCCCAAGACATCGTCTACGTCCCGGCGTTCATCGTGTTCGGGTACTATTTCGCGGTGATGAAGCTGTATGCGTTGTGTACGTTGCATGAGGTGAGTTTTATGGTTTATACGTTCGACGTTCATAGATCATACGTTATTCGGGTGGGATGCTTTTCTTTTCTTTTCGTTTCTCATTTCTGGTTTCTGGTTTCTCGTTTTTCGCTCTCTGCTCTTTACTAGCTTACTCCTCGCTCGTTCTTTCTCTTCCTATTTTTTCTTCTCTGGTCATGGTCGTGCTCTTCGAACGTTGTAACATCGAAACCGTTTACTCATTCACTCATTCGATACATTTTGTTGTGTTCACAGACTGGATGGGGAACGAGAACGGGGATCGGGAATATTGCGGAGGCTACGGCTGCGATGGATAAGCAGGATGCGAACGCGAATTGTGTGAATGGAAGTGGCGGTAACGACAACAACAACAATAAGCACAACAACGGCAACAACGGCAATAACAACAACAACAATACTGTCAACGCCCACACCTTGGGCACCTCGGGCACCATGAACGAGAAAACCCTCTCGTTCTCATTCTCACCCTCCTCCTCCTCGGTCATGAAATCCGATTCGACCCATGTGTCGATGATGATGAAGAGAAGTGGGGGTGGAAGTGGGAGCGGGAGCGGGAGCGCTAGCGGAGGAGGAGGAACAGGAGTTGGAGGAGGATTAGCGATGGAAGTAAGGGGTGGAGGAATAGGAGGGACAGGGATAGACGGAAGGGGAGGAGGGGGAAGTATGGTCAGACGGGATCTGAGCGGAAGAAGTGTAAGTGCAAGCTCGAGCTCGAGGATGGATGTGATTGAGGAGAGTTTTCGGATGAGATGAGATGATTCATGTTGGCTTCAATGTGTGGTTTGTATGTCCCGGACACACCTCCTGTTTTTTCTTCGAACGGCAGGTCTAAATTATTCCCTCTCTTCTTCTTCTTGTCTGGACAGACGTTTTGTCGTCTCATCATCAACCGTTCTGTTGTTCTGTTGTCCTGTTGTCCTGTCGTTCTTGGTCTCATACCCATCATTTCCAAATGTTTCTTGGACGGGCATACTGGATACTTCATACTTATTACTGCACATATACCTCAAGCTCCAGGGCTTTCTTTGTTTCTTTGTTTCTTTGTTTCTTCCTTCCTTTCTGTTCTCATTCTCTCGTCGGGATCCAGGCACGTTTTTGTTATTCTTTCTTGATCTCTTTCTTGGCATCCATTGAAGCATCGAGCATTGACTTAGCATTAACCATTGTCGTTTATATACCCTTCATTGTACTATTTAATCGCTATGAATATGATACACTGTACACTGTATCTTCTCTGGGTCAAAGTCAAATGATAAATCCGTTACCAGCAGTTGCAGTGTATCGAGTACAACTTCTGCACTCCTTGAAGTTTGTCAGTTTGAATACTTATGCTCTGTTGGATGAAAACATTCATTCAAACTTGAGCTTGAATTCTATTTATTACAGTACAGAGAGTAAAGGGCTGTTGTTTGTCTTCTAACTAACAAAAACAGTTGCACTGGTAATCACCAAGCTCAGTCGAAGGACCTGCTCAGCTTTCCAAAACTTCTTCCTAAATATAGCCCAACCTGAACCTCAGCCTATTTGTTCATTTCCCATTCATTGATACATCATACATCATTCACTGATTTGTCAAGAAAAAATGCTAGAAGATCAGAAAAGGTTCAAAATATATTCAGAAAGTTTGTGGGATTACTTATTGACTCTTTATACTCAATAACATTGAGCCTACTATAATTTGATAGTAAGTACTGATAATGTCATAGTAATTCTGTTTTACTATTTAGTATCTGTACCTCTAACTTTATGAGTAATTGAAAACTACATCATACTTTCCTACAGGGGCCTATAATCAAATTGCAATATGAGATATTATACTCAAGTTTTTCTATCTATCTTTTCTGATTTCAATATTGCTCAACATAAACTTTTCCAAAATTTTGATTTCCAAGGTTGGCTAGGTTGAACATAGCTCCTCCGCATCATTGACTCATCTGCACCATATTTAATGAGAAGTCGAGCCATATCCTGGTGACCTCTTGAGATGGCTAGTTGAAGTGGTGTTCCTCGATATTCATCACAAGCATTAATATCTGCACCATAATCAATGAGAAGCTCGATGATATCCTGAAAGTTGCAAGATGCAGCTATGTGAAGTGCTGTTCCAGAATATTTTCCATTAGCATTGACATTAGCACCATGATCAAGAAGAAGTTGCATAATGGTTTTATTATCTCGATGTGCTGCTGCGTGTAATGCTGTTCCATGCAATCCTATATTAGCATTGACATCAGCACCATGATCAAGAAGAAGTTGCAGAATGGTTTTATTATTTTGATCTGCTGCTGCATGTAATGCTGTTCCATAAGGTCCTCGAGCATTGACATTGGCATTATTTAGAAGAAGGAGCTCAACAGTATCCATGTGACCAGCCCCTGCTGCTTGTTGAAGTGCTCTTTGAGTCTCTTCTTCCTCTGACTTGAGATCTGCACCATATTTAAGAAGAAGTTTGATTATGTTATTGTGATTTGTGATTGCTGCTGTAAGCAATGCAATTCCAAATAATTCTTGATGAGCATTGGCTGGAACATGCTGCATACTGTATTCAAGGAAAATTTCAACAATATCCTCATGACCCATAGATGTAGCATGAGTCAAACCCATTTTCAAATATTGAGTAAGTGTATCAATATCATTGATGTGATTCAAAGAGATTTCGAAAAAATGTTTATACCCATAGGTTGCCAGTGCTTGCTGAACTACATTATAAAATTGGCTTTTCTTAGTATTCATAATTGCACCTTGCTTCAGAAGAAGTTCAACAATATTTTTGTGATTTCTCTCGACTGCTTTTTCAAGCGCTGTTTCAAATTCTTCATTTTGAGCATTGACATTGACATTATTTTCAAGAAGAAGTTCAACAATATTCTTGTGACCTTCCTGTGCTGCCAATATAAATGCTGTATTGAGGTCATGCTCCTGAGGTTTGATAGCATTACATTGAAGAAGGATCTCAAGGATCTCTTTGTGACCATTATATCCTGTTCTTCTAAAAGCAAGGTTTGTTTGTTGGGCATTCAACTCTGCACCATGTTTGAGCAGAATTTCAACAATTCCTTTATGACCTTTATGTATTGCACATTCAATGGCTGTTTCTTCTAATCCTTGGGTTCTAAAATCTTGGGTTCTAAAACCTTGGGTTCTAAAATCTTGGGTTCTAAAATCTTGGGTTCTAAAACCTTGGGTTCTAAAATCTTGGGTTCTAAAATCTTGGGTTCTAAAATCTTGGGTTCTAAAATCTTGGGTTCTAAAATCTTGGGTTCTAAAACCTTTACTAAGAGCATTGATATCTGCATCATACTTAAGAAGCAGCTCAACAACATCCCTGTGACCCATATATGCTGCTACATGCAATGGTGTTCCTACATCTTTTCCTACTGCATTTAGATCTACTTGATTACATGAGAATTATTTTATAATAATTTATTCTCAAAAAACATACCTGCTTTGAGGTTATCTTGTTGTTTATATATTTCATTGTTTAAGAGTTTCTGAGCACTTTGGTACAAATCAAAAAATGCAACAATATGTAAAGCATTACAGTCTTGAAAGATTTTCCAATTTGCCTCCCTTTTAGGATAGTGATAAGTCTTTTTCCAACTGAGAAATGATTCTGAACTTGTGTTCAAAAACTTTTGAACAAGTTCCATTGTGGTTTCATCTGAAACTCTTGCTTTCTCATTATAGAGACTATGTTGTGTCCAATGATATATTGCATATCTTCCAAATGACTTCCACATGGAAGGTTTGAATTGAGAAGGTTTGAATTCATCATAGTCATAGTGAAGAAGATATATGAGACACATTTGAGTCATAACATCATGTGCCAAATGTGCATTAAGATTGAGCACTCTTTTGTTATGATCATCTTCCTGACTTTGAAGTAAAAACTCCTTTACAGAAGCATGTGCAAACTGAACTATATTGTGACTATCAACAGTTATCAAAGTGCTATCAACAATTGTTTCAATTTCAGTTAACAATTCAGTGTTGCTTGCCACTGTTTGTGACTTTAGATTAATTGAAAGCAAAGTTCCAACTTGATCTTTATACAGAGGCTCAAAGGAATATAGTAGCCATATAACAAGATGATATATATGCTCAATATTATATTCACTGTTATGATCTTCAATAATTTTGACATATGTATCTCTCAAATTTCTTGGTAATGTATCCAATACTTTTTCAATATCTTGTGAAACAGCACATTTGTTTATTGCCTGTAGTTGACACTCAATGTATCGGAATCTATAATATGATATCTCAGCAAAGAATCTAATCTGTAAGCTGTGAAACTTACCCTCCATCTGCCTTTTCCAATAATTTGTTCCTAACTTCAATTTCCAAGCTTGGATTCTTGAATTTCAAATGCATTTGATTCTTCACAAAGATAGCAATATCTTCTTTGATTGAGTTATGGCCACTCAAGAAAGTTGTAAAGCATGCAAGAGCTTCAGGTGGATGATTTCGGCTTGAAATTATGATTTTGAGCCAAGAAAAGTGGGACATCTCCCTTATGAACTCCAGGACCGAATAAAAATGTTGAGACTCTTTACATTCATCAAGAGCATCAATTATTATATAAACTTGATGCTTCTGTTGAAACAGATCTCTGATTATTTCTTTCAGAGTATCCAGAAGCTGAATATCAGTTGGCTTCAAATAGGAAAGCCCATGCTTTGATGATTGAAACAAATTCCTCAAGGCAGGATGGATCTTGTGATCCTGAGCACCCAACTGCAACATGAGGAATAACAACATTCCTTGATAACTTGTTTTTGATCCAGTAGTGTCACAGGTATCAAAGTAGTGATAGACTACAAAACTTGCAGAAGTTGTATCTTCAAGGTTCTTGATAATATAGGTGCTAGAAGAAAATCAATATATATTTCATAATTTAATATACTGATGAATTTGTCAACTCACATTAGAAAAGTTTTCCCTGATCCAGCTACAATACAAAAATAAGCTTTTCTTTATCATAGAAAGTTAGCTATGCTATATTACCTTTTCCTTGAATCCACCAGATACCTGCTTTCTTCATCCCTTTGAAATAAGCTAAATCCTCCAGAATCCATTGACTGGTACCAATGACTCTTTTATTGAAAGCTGTTGTCAAATTGATAGAACAATCTGGAGCAGCAAGCCATTTTAAGATTTCTTTTTTCTCTTCTTCTTCATCATTTGAATGATCTGGATATAGCTCACTATGAGAAAGAGACTAATGTTAGTAATTTTGTAGATTCACTCACAGTTGTGGTTTGTATAGTTGATGGTCTCTGCTGCATTGAATATTCCTCCATGAATGCTGAAATCATTTGCATTGTTGAAATTGCCAATGCTGTTGCAAGCAAATTTAGGAACAGCATCAACACTACTTAGTCTTAGCCCATTTCAAAAATTTTACCTTTCTGCATGCTGATTGCTAGAATAGCTACGGATAGTGTTTACTAGAAATAGGACATGATAGAAAAGTCATTCACCTTTGGATTTCAGTTTGATAGCTCATTGAGGTTGATATGTCAAAGTTGAAAGTATTGATGGGCAAAAAGGTTGAAGTGCAATCAAGCATGGTAGGACCTAGGTCTTTATATAAGGAATGTAATGTGTTATGTAATGTTTCCTCTAAACACTGCAATCTGATGCAATTGATATTTTGAATTGGATTCTGTTTGAGCCAAATTACTGGAAAGAGTGTCCATTGGGCAGTGCATGGCCGATTCACATGGCAAGATGTCAGAAGCAATCTCATCAATGAATGCTGTTGACTCCTGGATTGTACACTGTACGCTGTATCTCATTGTAACGCCCATGGAATCTCACTTAGTAATCACCATTAAAAGATATTATTTGCACATATTGATACTTTAGTTCTTCCTTTGTTTTGACCATTACACGCTCAATATAACTTGTCGTGTTCATCGTCTGAACTTAAGCAAGACTCGCCTCCATACGAGGCATCCACCTTATACTCATCCTTGTCAAAGTCGAATTTGTTCTCAGTAATCGACTTCTCACGGTGTTGTAACTCTCGAGCTCCTTGTCAATCTGGAATCTGGATATGCTTTGTTCGATCAAGACATTTGTTACATGAAAAACTTGGGGGAATTCTATCTTTTACAGTACACCATACAGAGACTCTGAGAAGGGGCTCTTGTTGTCTTCTAAAGATGAACGTAACCGATATGATCACCGAGCTGAATTAAAGGACCCGCTCCTTTTTCTTCCCCAACCCCACCCAACCTCAGCCTCGGCCTCTTCATTTATTCATTCGACCTTCATCACAGACTCAATCCTCGCATCCTGTATCCTCTTCCTCAGATCCCTCCAAATATGATATCCACAAACGAGTGTTGCACATACATACGCAGCCTGTGAGGAGAAACCACGAAACATGAATGAAGCTCGTTAGTTGGGTTCGGAGTCAGAATCAGAGTGGAAGCGTAGGTTGTAACCCCCAAAAAACACCACCGAAGAAACAACAGAAACAAAGAGAACAGTTCAAAGAAAGAACCAAAACGAAAACGAGGAAACAAAGAAACAAAAATGAAAACGATCCGCGAGTCCACTTACCCCAACCCCGAAACCCGTCCCATGTCTCCGACACAAGGACGCGGTATACATCGCCTCGAGTACGTGTCCTACATTGACACTCCAGAAGAGGTAGTATCCAATCGAGGGTACCCAGGGACCGAGGTACGGAGTTTGCGTGAGGAGGCGGGCTGGGAGGGTAATCATACTTAGAATACTTGAGATACTTGAGATACTGGACGCGCTTGAAGGGTTGGACGAGTTGTACAAAGGAGCATAGGCCAAGTATACCAGGATAGGGTACACGACGAAGATAACGGGGAGAGCTGACCGGGGGAAGTGGAATGTGCCGATTTTGGGTGTTTTGATCTGTGAGCAAGGATGAGGACAGCGTGAGAAGGAGAGATTAGAAAGTGAGGGCCAGGGCGAGGGGAAGTTTGGGGGAGAAGGGAAGGTGGAAATAACAACAGTATACGCACCATACCCAACCCCTCCTGCGCGATTGCCTTCATCTCCAACAACCTCGGTTTAACATCATCGTATCCGCTCAACGGAGGATCTATCGCCACCCGTACGTCTTTGCTGGATCCGTTTTTGAGTTTACAGGTTAGTGTCATGCCCTGTGGGGTTGTTTAGGATTGATATTGAGCAGAACGAAAGAGTGAATGAAGGCGATGGTGAACGCGTAACGCGGAACGTTCAACGTTGCAACGTTTAACACGAGTTTGACTCCAAATTCCCAAGCGAGTATCATTATGCGCACAGAAGCACGTAGACGCAGAGGCGCATGAAGCACATAAAGTACATAGGCAGAACACACACCTTGGTATCAATCCCGGCCATCTCAGCACTCAACACAGGCTCTGTAACCTTCCCGTACCATTTCGCATAGGCGACGAGTGTGTCGGGGTGGCTGGACATGTACATCCGGAGGAATCCGGATTTCTCTGCTACAGGGTCTGTACTGGTAGACATCGTTGTGAGGGTGTTGGTGAGGTTGGTGCGGCTGGTGTTGGTGTTTGTTGGTTGTTGGTGTGAGTGGCAGTCTACGTGCGTGGTTCCTATCGTTCAGCTGCTGTTGCTGACTAAAAGATATAGGTAGATGAAGAGTTTCGACGATGATGCGCCCTCGAACGGTTGAGCTCAGGTCTTCCTTTGCACGAAGAAGGGTAGAGTCAAGAGTCAAGAGAAAACTGGCAATGGCCTCCTGAGAGAGCTCAGAGAATCGATTCAATCCATTACCAAGGACACGCGTGTACGGTTCCGGGTTAAGTGGGTTTTCAAATTTCCCCGGTTCCGGTTCGGGTATGAGCTCGGGCCGAGTTTGGAGGATCGGCAAATGTGTTAGGCAGGCAGCTCAGTGGCACTCAACGTTCACGCTCACCACCACCTGCTCAGAACCGCGTCACGGTCCATCATCAAGCTCAAGTATCGAACCCGTGCAGAACTACAACTTGGCACTCTTGGACTGCCCCTGCTGACCATGGTCCATGTTCTACACTCAAAGACGCGATATGTCGCGTCCATTCCATCAACAGAGTTCTTCAAGTTGTTGTTAATTTTCCGTCAATGGTCAAAAATTCTCAATAACGCCTTCATCGATGCATCATGAGGAGCCCTTTTCACTGCTCAAGGTTCCTCGACGGCCCGCAAGAAGTCCACAGCATCAGGACTCTCGTCAAAAACTCGGATTGGAAGATTCTTACTAGACACAACGCTGGCTTCCTTCGTTGATCTGATTCGAGCCCTAGAAACGAGACTCTGAACTTTAGCTTTGAAGCCGAGTCGAAGGAATTTCTGGCGAAACAAAGATTGAACTCGTCTCTCGGTATTCCGTGCTTTCTGCAAGTCTATAGGAGTCTACAACGCTCACCTATCCCCTTCTATCAACTTTTCATACAGGTCCTGCAGCGGCATGCAGCATTTCAACTTTCACAACACTCAGTGGCACTCAACAACGAGAATTGTTCATGTTCACGTTCAACCCACCTGTTCGCGGTCCATCAAGCTCAAGCATCAAATTCCGTGCAAACTGAAAACCTTGGCATTCAAGTCCTCAGTACTCATGACTCGGAACTGCCCCCTGCTGACCATGTCATTGTCTCTTCGTTGCAGGCGCGATATGTCGCGTCCGTCCCATCATGATCAACGAGTTTTTTGTTGACGATTTTCCGTTAATAATTAAGGAAGGTCAATCCTCAATACGCCTTCATTATGAGGATCCTTCAACTACTTACCCTTTTCGTATAGATTCTTCGACGGCCCGCAGGAAGAGGGCAAGAAGTCCACTAGCATTAGGAAGGATTCCAGGACCCCTCGTCAAAAACTCGGACTGGGAGATTTTAGTTCAACGCTGCAGCTTCTTTGGTTTAATCTAGTTCGGGCCCTAGAAACGGGACATTGGACTTGTATCATCTTCCGTGATCATGAGCTTGACCAAGGTCACCTCCCGACCTCATCTGCCAAGTCAACGTTCACTTTGAATGCTATAGGTCCATCGACGGCCCGCAAGAAGTCCACAGCATTGTGACCCTCGTCAAAAACTCGGTTGGAAGATCTTCGTTTCCTTCTTTTATAATCACAGAATGAACGCTGCTTCTAAACTGGATAATATAGTTCGAACCCTAGAAATGGGACTGCCAAGTCGCAAAAAATCTTCTGGTTACCACAAAATGAAAAGTGGTGAGGCTTGCTCGACAGGTTTTTTGAGGGGCGTTAAGTACCGAGTCCTCTTCGGAGTGAGCCTCGAGCTCTAGTACTAAGTTCACCTCGCGCCAACTTGAACCTCAGGCCTCATCTTCTAAGACCGTAACGTGCGCACGTTGGCCTTGATTTTCTCCGTCTCCTACGAATACTGGATTGCCAAGACTTACCTTCCAATGTATACTTCATTTTAATCCTCTTCCACGTTAATCTATCACGAACATTCATAGACCTTCCTGCGGTTAGCAGGAAGTCTTGGCGAAACCCAACACCTGGTACTGTAGCACACTCCTGTGTGTACCATCTTGTACCATCCTGTACCGTCCCGCTCGAATCCTTTCACTTCGACATTCATTAGAAGTCATTAGGACGGTCCGCCTAGCATCCCAGCATCTCCCTTCCTTCCCCTTCTCCATCGTACCGCCCAACAAACTGTGTTGGCTAGCCCACCATGGCTCCGAAGGATTACCGCGAATTGTCCTGTTCTACCCTCAGCGGCTGTCTTGGAGGGGTATAAAACATTCTCTGTTTCTCAGATGCTCGTCAGTCTTCACAAGTAACAAGTTGGTAGGACTTGGGAAGCAATGCAGTCTTACTCTTTCTCTAAACGCTCTGCCTTGCTACTCGCCATCGTCGGTGCAATCTGTTTCGCGACTGTGAGTGCTTCCAGCTCCCCAAAGAGTCTCTTTTACCTTCGCTCAACTTATACTTACACTATCTCTATCTTTCTTGCTGTAGGCGACTCCGACTCACAGCCTCGTCAAACGTGCGTCCTATGACGACGTCGCTACTGTCGGGTATGCGACTTTGAACGGAGGGTGAGTACCATTCTCTTCTTCTTCCTCTCATCTCATCTCATCTCATTTCATCATCTTCGACGCAAACATAGAACGACCGGAGGCTCTGGCGGACCCGTAACCACGGTGACGACCCTCGATGAGCTCACGAGCGCTGTGACTGGGAATAGTAGCAAGATCGTTGTGATTCAAGGTTCGTTTCTCTATGAGCATCGACTCTCGAGTCAAAGGTAGTTATTGAGGTCCGTTTTGATGTTGACAACATGCACGATTACGGGCGACGCTGTGGTCAAAGTTGGCTCGCACACGACTGTGATCGGGGCTACAGGAAGCGGTGAGTTATGAATCCGTTCGAACCAATCGATTGTTTTCCAACACTAGGATTGAACGTTGATATAATACTTATATGATGATATTCTAGCACTCAATGGTGTCGGACTCCGAGTCCTAAACGAAGAAAACGTCATCATCCGCAATGTGAAGATTTCCAAAGTGTTGGCGTCTGCGGGGGATGCTATCGGGGTACAAGCTTCGTCTCAGGTATGGTTGGACCATCTTGATCTCTCTAGCGATAGAGATCATGATAAGGTGAGGCCCGGGAGGGGTTCATAGCTCTCCATGAATTAGCAGGTGTACTAATTCATGATCAAACCTCCTCATCTTCATCTTTAACTAAATATAGGACTTGTAAGCCTCCGTTTCCTTTCCTCTCCCAAATCTTCCGTCGTTTTACATTTTCCAACCCAGCTATGACGGCCTATGCGACCTCACCCACGGCGTCACCGGCATCACCGTGACCAACAGCAAGCTCTACGACCACTGGAAAGCCTCGCTGATCGGACACTCGGACAACAACGGCGCCCAGGACGTCGCCATCACCGTCACGATGGCGAACAACTACTGGACGGACCTGAATTCTCGTACACCCTCGTTCCGGTTTGGCCATGGGCATATTTTCAATAATGTGTTTGATGATAATAATGATGGGATTAATACGAGGGATGGTGGGTATCTTTCGTTCTGCACGATGACAGATGTGTTTTTGTGCGCGGAGCTGATGATGATGATCATGTAGGTGCCCAGCTTCTCGTCGAGAACAACGTTTGGACGGGTACGTCTGACCAGTTATACACGTACTTCAAAGTACTCACTCTGAGGAAAACCCCACAGGAACTGATAAACCTCTGTACGACACCGACGATGGCTTTGCTGTCGCGAGAGGGAACGATTTCGGGGGAGCGACCAATACCGCACCCGTTGGGAACTTCACCACCGCTCCGTATGCTTATACGCTCATTGCGACAGCAGACATACGAGACGCTGTCGTTCCCTCTGCGGGTCAAACTCTTGCCTTTTGAGAGATTGTTTCGGAATGGTTTGGAACGGAGGAATACATGGGTTAAACAAGTACAGTTTGTAAATATATGATATGAAATCGGTAGGATATGTGCAATAGTTTGTGAAAGAACAAAGATCGATATGATATAGTACTAATCGTAGCAGGAATATAAGCAAACAAAGGCAAGAAAGTCAACTCTGAATGCAAGCAATTATCTTAGTCAGTCTGGTAGCAATTTGCAAGAGCATCGAAACCATGAGTCCAGAATCAAGAGATCACTGCAAATCATCGTGAGCGTGCGCAGCTGGATAAACAGGTTAGACTTACCCGACCACGCTCTAACCGCTGTTTTCTCGCCTTATGAGCAGTCGGTTCCCAAACATCAAACTCGCCCGTGTACACTTTCCTCCAATACGTAGGCAAATCCAACGGCCAGTTGAACCTCGGAAAAATCACCAACCTCGGATCGTCAAACTCTTCACATCCCAGCGCTTCAAGCATCTCCATATCCTTTGACACAATCCCCAACACCTCCAAAGTCTCAGACCGATTTAGGAGTTTCTGAATGACAGGAAGGAGATAGAAATGATCCCAGGACGATAGGATGCCGATGATTAGGTGTTTTAAGCGCGGGAGGGCGATTAAGGCGTCCCAATCGATGGATACGCCGATGTTGACAGAAGGGGGAGAGACGATTTCGAGGTGTGTGAGGGTTTGGAAGATGGGATGGGAGAATGAGGGGAGAGAATTGGGAGCGGTTAGCATGTCGAGTTTGATTGAGAGACGCGCGAGGGAGGATGTGTTACTGGATGTGGAAGGGTTGAGGTATGCTGAAAGCATTCCTTGGGTCTGACCCGAAAGACCTTGAGCCCAACACGTCAAGTGTGTCAGCTCAGAACAAACTGCCAAGACTTTGTGTGCGTCTTCGACTGTTATGCTGTAACTGAGGTAGAGATTCTTGATTCTCTGGGAGAAGAATTCCTTTGGCTTCGCCTCGAGAGTGCGAATGAAAGCTGCAGTTCGAGTTGCAGGATGATCCAGAGCGACGGTTTCGTATATTAACCATTCCATCCTGTACGGTGTAGCATCATTATTGAGCGAAACTGAGAATCTGGGATAAATAAAAGGGGGTTGAATCACCAATATTGAGTTTGTTTACATAGTCCTGCCAACTTGACCGCCGTTCCGGGTGAACTACGGGCTGCGAACTCGAAGATCTCTCTTTCGATTTCGGGAGGGAGATTTATCACTGTTTTCTTTGAGGGAGAGTGGGATAGCATCGATGTAGGGGACGAGTGTCGTCGTTGTGTAGAATAGAGGAAGAATTAGGAGAAACAGGGGTGAACACGAAGTTTTTGACCTCGTTTCAGGTGCCATCCGTGGCCCCCGTCAGAACCGGTGCTTTCGCAGGGGCGGGCAATATCGAGGTTGAATGTCGCGGCGAGGCATGTTTGGTTATGTATTCAAAGTTAGATTGATTAATATCGCCATCCAACGAGCTATACCATTTCGATATCTTGGATGATTGGTCGAGTCTAAATACAACACGTTTTCGTAATCAACACTCCGCTCTCGAGGACGACCGTGAAACACGCAACGCACCGTACGTATACATACTCATCGGAGCATTTGGGTCAGCAGTGTTAATTGGGCAAATGTCGCCGCCAACGGCTAGAGGCTCCTGAGAAACAACTAGATGGTCAATGGAGTAGTGTTGGTTGGGTCCCGGCCTGTAGAGGTGAGCCTATGAAAATGTAATCACATACCTTGATCGCACAGCCTTGTACTAGTTGCCATACTTCCCGACCCGCCTCCATTGCTGAGCTTACTATGGCAATGCTCAGCGCTCAATGCTGATACTAGTAGTTGTTCTAATTGTCCAAATGTACAGATAGAGTCGACAGCAAAGATACATATCACAGCCAAAAGGGAACAAGCAAAGCGCTAGGGAAAGAATAAAATAAATGTGATAATGTATACACGTCCATCATCCATCCCGTACTACTTTTTACATCATTCTGGACTCCGTTTCGCTCAACACTGACTGGAACGATTCATACGATCTTTGATCTCGAAGGGTACGATTGACATTGCTCGTACTCATGTACCCTGCGCCACGGACAGGACCAGGAATCAAGAGTCGGCTATCCACGTTATCGACGTCCGATGTCTGCACATTCCGGCTGGGATCGAGGAAACTTTCGCTGGATAAGTTGCGGTAATGAGTGCGAGGGGAAAGCGTCACTTCGAAAGGATAACCATGATGGTCTGATATCCCGGTTCGACTGTTATCGGCCCATTCGCCTTCCGGAGGACTAGGAACAGGATGAGAACCGTCATTACTGTCTGAATAGGGCAGAGACCCGAGGCGATGGTGGCTGATATTATCACGGTGGTGAAGAAGGGGAGGCGGCGGCGGCGGAGATGGAGCTAGTAGTAAGGGCAAGGTACCACTGCGTTCGCCTCGTTGAGCATTGCGCTGGGTAAATGTCGTCACGTTATATGAAGTGGAAGGTGGAGGAGGTGGCGAATCTGATCGTGCAATGAGGACTTCTTCTGGAAGAGGGGACGAGCGGTAAGGTGGCGAAGACAACACTGGAAATGAGCCGGTGTTGTTAGAGGATGAAGATGCATTACGTGTATGGAATATCGTATAGTCTGGCGGTGATATGTCAGCCTGAGCGTGCACTGGCGGAAGGGCTCTTCTTGCATTTTGTGTTGGAGAGGTTGAGGGATCACCCTGAGATGCGCTGGGCGGTGGAGGAGGGAGAGGAGGCGGTAAAGGGGTGTAATGCTGGTAAGGTGAATGTTTGGAGGCTAACGGAGTCCCATCCGGCGGAGTAGGTAGAGGAAGATGGCGCCTGGTTGGCGGACTGGTAGCTTCACCAGAGGTGGTCTGAGCGGGCGAAGCAGAAGTTTGAAGTTTACTACTCTCATTGGAGGGATCACGCAAAACTTGATGTGCTGGGAGTGGAGGAGCAGGAGCAGGATATCGGGGCGCGGGAGGCGTAGTACGACTAGAGACCTTGATACAGCTATGACGTTCTCGAGGTGGTGTTTTCGGAGGTGGAGAAATCTGGAGAAATGACTTAGACATCAACAGAATGAACACGCCCCAAGCACTTACCGGTCGTACAGGACTTCCAGAGCGAGGCTGCAAAGGAGAAGGAGGGATCCGACGTGAGGGTGTAGTGTGAGAGGAGCTAGACTGTGAGTACAACGTGAAATCATCCCCAGATCCTGAAATGATCATCACTTGGTGTGAATCCAGATTCGGACGATCGTTGTCATTCGTGATCAGATGCTCCGTTTCGCGATTGACGTTCGAGTCGTCGAAACCAAGATCGCTATCATCTTCATCGTCTTCACCGTCTTCCTCGTGGATAGTATCATAGTAGTCATAGCGACTCGTGGCAGGAGCAGATTCAGTGGTCGCAGTGCGTGTACCCGAAACTCTATATCCTCCCCTACGATAATTCTCCAGTGTTGAGTTCGTCTGACGAGTTCTTTCACTGGAAGCATCTATCTCGAACTTCCGTGGTGGCGAGATGGATTCAACAGGGACAGGCGCGGCTCTCCATGGCATCGGGAGTAGAATAAATGTTCGACGTATTCCTCGGACCAAGCGTGAGTTCTTCCACAAGTTCTTTCCAGGAAGAGCCCGAGTCGGTTTACTCGATTCAACATCAAATTGGGTGGAAGACGAGGATAATCGGACGTGTCCAGTGGATCGTCGTGAAGACCCGCTAGAGAACATTTCCAATGATTCCGCATTTGCTTCCGTAGGTCGATCAATGACCCATTCCCGATCGCGATTGGCAGTTTTAATCTTCCTTGTACCAAACCCATTCCTGAACCCACGATCGACAAGTACTCGCATTCGGAGTAGAATGCTTGGAGAACCTTTCTTCTTGGACCGCCATATAAGGAGCCCTACAATGAATACTGCGGAAACAACTATTCCTACAACAACGGGCACAAGAATCTGAATCTTGTTCCATTTGCTAGGAGAGTTTGGGGCAGCCGCAACTTCGTACGAGGTTATAAATATATCAGTCTCCTCAGCAAGCAGCACCGGATTCGACTCACTGCTCAAAGCCTCAGCAATATCAAATGTTTGATTTGCTGTCAGACTAATGAACGTCCAAGGGGGAAGGTCCATGCTGTTGGACGAATCGTACTGAACTGTCACAATCTGAATTCCTTGCTGTTGGCACGTATCCGTCCAATTAGTAGACGGTACCGTCGAGTTGGCATCACCACTGGAAAATAAACAGGCGCTCCATACGTTGAAGTAAACATTGGTGCTGTTGAGAGGTTTAAAAATATGCATTGCGCGAGCAAAGGTTCGTACCATGTACATTGATTTGGAGAAGGAAAACGGGGATTCAGTATAGCTGTTATTGGAGCGATATGAATAACATCCAAGCCGCATCAGTGCAAAGGGTACGTACTGTCTCGCGTTGCCAAAGATCCTGAACAGCCCTCCACTTCGCCCTTCATATCGCACGGTGTTTTGCCTTGTCCATTGTTGAGCTATAGTATTGTGATGAAAACAGCTATCAAAATCTTGAAGAAATAATACAGACTGAGCTGTAATCTTGATGCTAGAAGAAATATCATCGAATCATTCAAGTACAAAAGTCTTTCTCTGTACTCACAGCATCAGCATCAGCGTCAACAAACGAAGTCAGCAGAGATATGAGTGCCAAGAAGAAAAAATAACTCCAGGACATAACATAGGGAAGATTAAAGAGACAAGAGATGGCCGAAAGACTGAAAGAAGCGTGAAGTACATAAGAAAATTATGCAGCATCGTTCTCAGGCCCGAATCCGGATAATATCCACATGGTCGAAGGGAAGACGAAAGCGTCAATCAATCGCATCAATCATCACTATGTTCATCGTACTGATATGTACCACGATACTCAAGGTTGCGAATAGGATCCTTGTAGTAGAGCCTTGTAACTAACTATTTCGCTCCTTAACATGGGTCGTAGCTACTGAGATGGTGCAACAGTACAGGTTTTCGAAAATCATTGGCTGAACAAAAGATGTTCAAAATCAGCATGTGAAACTGCCAGTAGCTGCCAGTGTTCCCGATAACGAAAGTGTCCTTGAGTATATACCGTTATATACCTTCATTCGGCGAGGAATTCTTGTTTTCTGGGTGTGTAGTTGTGGAATTTCGTCCTCACCAGCTGACCGGAGAAACGGACAATGAACGGGATGCCGAAGCGATATGAAGACTCCAAACTTTGAACACGTTCCATGGTTCTGGCGTCCGGTAACCTTCCTAGTCACCGGGGTTGTAGTGAGTTTGTGAACTGGATTCTGATGAAAGGCTCGTTCGGGTCTGCTTGGCCATATTGAGGCAGCTATACCATACAACAGGTACAGCTCCGTGTATGTCGAGGGTAATAGAATACCAGATCATCTTAGGAAGAGCGTCGTACCTGCGCAGAATGAGCATTGAGAATAGCTGCTGATAATGAAGGTCAGAAATAGATGGTGATTAGTAGCAGCTAACAGCAAGAACGGTCATTAGCTGTTGATTATGGTCTAAAGGTTCCATGCTCAGCAGTAGTCATCTACATCGAGGCTACCTCCATCAGTTTAGCGTATATCTAGTCCTAGACGAGTTGTCAGAAGTCGTCCGTCCGAGTCGCTGCTAAGTTGGTCAAAATCTGGTCGTGGTTGAAGGGTGGAAGCCTGGAAGGAAATTTTAGACGCCCGAAACTCCGAAAGGCGTCAAAACCATTGGCCCATTGTCATGACTCTGCTCGCAGCCGTACGATTCTCTTAATTCCGGTCTTCATGTTCGCGGTCGACGAGGATTCAGAACCTCAAGCAGGGCACAAAAAGCCGAGACTCCCAAATGCATGTACTCATTGCCGCTCGAAGAAAAGTAGGTACTCAAGTATTTCATCCATTTTCTTCAAATTCCTTGCCAGATCATATTGCCACGTCTGCAAGTGATTTACTTTTGCTTTTGCTAGTCAAATGTGAGCGGTCTTTCTGCAAACAAGCAGGATATGTCTCTGACCGGTAATTCAAGGTGACAGTGCAATCATGCCTAACAACATATGCTCAAATTGCATCGCCTATGACATTGAATGTACTCGTGAACCCATGAAGGTAAAAAAGATTGCAGAATATGTGCTCTTGGTTACTGACTGAAGTCTCAGAAACGTCGTCCACGGATCGGGTAGGTCACTCCTGCTTTTACGAACGGGCAATGAGTAGTAGATTCACTGACTTGCGATCCCATTCGGATTTTTCATAGACCTTCTCCACGTTCGATTCATACCACTGTGGATGCAATACTGTCCACTAGAAGGCGCTTCGAGGTACCGAAAGACCCGGCGATAGTCAAAGGGATCTTAGTTGATCTGGCAAACTACGTTCGAGTTCTTGAAGAAGATATTGCTCGTCTGCGACAAGAGCTGGGACAAAAATCCCCATCTGCCCAAGACGACTCGTCTCTTGTACTATCCCAACCCCACTCACAGCGAGAGACTTTTCAATCTGTACATGACCTTTCTGATGCCGACGATCCTGTTGACGAACTCACTCGGGATTTCAAAGTGTTTGGTTATTATGATAACAGTATCCGACACTACGGGGCTACCAGCACTAGGCACTTTATTGAATCTGCATTGGACGTCAAAAAGGAATACACAAGTGATGCGCGCTTGGTAGATATACATACCTCTTTCAAACGGCGAGAATTTTGGAGCATCCAGCCGGTTGGTGTCCCTCACTTGCGAGATATATTCAATTCACCAGTGTCTAGTGGCAAAAAATCAAATCTGACAACCCACCCCCCTTTGAGTTTCCGCCTGGCGATTTGATGACAGAGCTGATCGAACTGTATTTCACTCAATCTAATCCATATCTGCCTATCCTGTATCGGCCCTCCTTCCTTCAATCCATGTCAGAGGGTGTTCATCTCAGAGATCGCTATTTTGGTGCACTGGTCCTCGCTGTGTGTGCTTTGGGTGCCCGTTTTTCAGATGACCCTCGTGTTCTGGAAGACTACACCACGTCTAAACATTCCAGTGGCTGGAAATGGATACATCAAATTCCACCTATGAAACAGTCTTTCGATGAGCCACCATCTTTACACGAGGTTCAGTTCTATACAGTATGTGTTTGGATTGCTCATGTATGTCATCAATCTTTCTCAAGCGTCGTTTTGGAGGTCTACATCATGTTCATGAGCTCAACAACAACACCAGAAGCTTGTTGGGTCATAATCAGTACCGGGATTCGTTTACTCCAAGATGTTGGTGCACACCGAAGACAGGTCACTAACACCAAGCCATCTGTGGAGACCGAATCGTGGAAACGAGTGTTTTGGTTGCTGTACTCGGTGGATATTCTCACAAGCACCTTGTTGGGCCGTCCTCGAGCTATGTCTCAAAATGAGTAAGAATTCCTCCATGTTTGCCACAACTGTATCATAACTTCTGCCAACAGTTGTGATGCAGACTTACCAATTGATTGCGACGATGATTGCTGGGAGCAACCCGATCCACATCTAGTGTTTCAACAACCCACCGGGAAGCCTTCGTCAATGGCTTATTGGATATGTTTTTTGAAGTTGATGAACATAGCTGATCTAATGTTACATACCATCGTAAGCACCTTTGCTTGAGACGGTGCCCTGATTTACCTAACATTTTCTCTTACAGCATTCTGTCAAGCAATCCGACATATGGTCGGCAGCTTTTGGATTGTCTAAGCAAGAGAGGAATGAAAAAATCATTTCTGAGATAGACTCTCTACTCAACAAATGGGTGGATGAGATTCCTTATCACTGTACGTATCATGATTAACAGTCTTCTTGTGTGATTCCAATGTCTCCTCTAAGTGAAATGGGATCCAGACAGAGAAGACATCCTGCACTTTGACCAGTCAGTACTACTGTATACAACATACTATGCGATTCAGGTCAGTCTTTGGATTCTGTTGATGGCTGGCTGAAAAACCTTTTTCCTTGCAGATATTAGCACATAGACCGTTCATACCTGGTTCTGGAGAAAACTCTCAATCTAGCATTCCATCCTTAGCAATTTGTGCTAATGCCGCACGGTTTTGCATTCATATTGTTCAGGTTCAGCAACAACGTAAAACCGGGGTGTTCTTCGTCCCCAGTGTCATGGTGAGATTCAATGATAATGTTGCATTGAAATTTCAACCAAAGACCATTTCAAGTAGTTTTCTCTCTTCAATGCTGCTATTGTCCTGCTAGTGAATACGTGGATGGGAAAACAATTGATGGGTGCTGCTCTGAATATTAGTAAAGATTTGGCTGAGGTTCACTGGGTTATAAGCACCCTGCACCTTTATGAGGATCGGTCAGTCCCGGTCATTCGAATATCACCCCGTCTAACATACTGATTGCAGATGGGACCAAGCTGGAAGATTGGCGTATGTGCCCCATACCGTGCGTCCGATGCAGATATACTGATTGTTCTTCTACTAGGGATGTCCTAGATGAAGTGGTTTCCATTAGTCACTTCGACTACCCCTCCGGACAACCAGAACAATCATCATCTAGAAAGCGACTTCGAGTTGAAGAGAATCCAGATAATTTCCTGTCCTTTGGTGCCTCGACACCGGCTTTGAATGAAGGCTCATCCGGGATAACTACAACAACACCTTCGGTCTCTGTTGACGGAGGGAGTAATCATCCAATGGGGTTGGAGACTTTGGGAGGTTTACAACACCCTCTCAATACCAATAAACTTCGCACTTTCCCTGTTTATGAACCTCTCCAAGACTGGTCCGTGTATCAAGATGCTCATGATCCCACTTCGAGCTGGGCAATGACAAATGACAATCCACTCGGGCCTTATGCAACAGCATCTCAGTCAGCGATGGATTTTACTGAAGGTCAGCAATGAACGAAGAATGAATAGTATTGTTTTCAAGCTGAAGATATATGATATGTACAGGAAGTCCGGGAATGTCTGGGCCATATGAACAGTCCCTTGGTGGAGAAACTTATAACTACAACCCGTGCGTTCTTGTTTTCTGCATTGTCATGCTGTTCACCATCTGATTCCATTATCAAAGTACACAAATCGATTCAGAAGAGTGGGCTTCGTATATGGCAGCTATTGATGAGATATTACAAGCAGCGAATTCGAGAGGAGTCTGAATTTTGAAGCTGCGTCTGGTTTTAGAAGAAGAGGGTACCCCAAGTTTAGAAGTAAAACCATCGACCCAGATAGCTGCAATATTGAAACAGAACCATAGACAGGATGAACGGAAAATTGCATACAGAGGTACGCCCGAATACAGACCGACGAATGGAGAAACTTCGTGTCGTTATTTGATATCTCGAGCGTGTGGTAACATCAGAAAAAGCTGGGATTGTCATTCGAAAAAGTCATGAACGTATAAATGTACATGTACAGTAACATCATATAACAACGTCGACATATGTACATGTCATGAAAACAGAATCCGACAGAACAGGATGGCGCGAAGTGGTGTATCTCTAGAGGTGATTGGGGTTAACGCAAGGGACGGGAAGTAAGGGAAGAATTGAACCATCCAGATAGTTGTCTATCTCGTGAACGTAAGTATAATAGAGAACGGGAACAAATCCTTCGAAGAGCCCGAAAAAGAGGATACAGTACAAAGAAAAAAAGCAGCAAACAATCACGTACAGAGTTGTACAGAGACGAAACGAGAATAAGTTCAAATATATAAAGTCGCAGTGAAATCCACGTTAACCCCAGTCAACTGTGAGGCCTCCAGGTGCTGGGTTTGCCAAACCGATCTGTCGTTGAGATTCCCGTCGTAACCAGTTCGCAGCGCGTTTGTCATCCTTGAGGTAAGGCATGAGCGTGTCATAACATCGAGCATTGTGGTCCTGTTTCGAAGATATATTGAGTAACGAAGACAACATGGCAAAGGACTCATTCAAATACCTTCAACCACTGTTTTTCTTCTTTCGTCAGCATGCTTTCCTTCACCATCCGGGTTTGTATGGGAACGCAAGTGAGACGCTCAAATCCGAGCCAGATATCGCCATTGAAATTGCCTCTCGTCTACGAAAGATTCAGCTGATTGTCGAAGAGAGTTTAGAATGAACGTACCTTGCATCTGCGTACAATGAGGGCGGACTCAATTCGCATTCCCCATTTTCCAGCATTATCTAAACTTTGTTAGAAACATAGAATCCTCCATCGTACAGAGGGTCAGACATACAGAATCCAGGCTCGTTTGTTACAACATGACCAGGAACAAGGGCAACGTTGCTTGAGAAACCCTGAGGCCCTTCATGTACCGTGAGATACGAACCAAATCCATGGCCAGTCCCATGCTATAATAAACCGGCGAGCAAATCAGTACAACGACACAGGTGAAAAATCGAGATCGAGACACACAAGATAGTTCAGACCGTCTTTCCAAAGTGCTCTCCGGGCCAAAACATCTAGCTGGTGGCCGGACGTGCCTTCTGGGAACACTGCGCTGTCTATAGCGATCTATATAGAAGGTTCATGATAGGTGGAATGATAGATAGTTGGAGACGAACAGAACTTACATGACCCTGTAGTACTCGTGTATAAGCTTCGCACTGGTCGGGGTCTGGTCGGCCAAAATGAACGGTTCTGGTGGTATCGCATGTGCCATCCAGATATTGCCCCCCAGAATCACTGATAGAGTTCGAGACATGAGACGGCGGAAAAGATATTATGGGCGCATAACTTACTTGAGATAAGGAGCGTTCCTAGCAATCATATCCGTTTCGTACTTCTTGGGCGAGTAATGAGGGAGAGCAGCATTTGGACCCGAAGCTGATATGTTTTCGTACGCCAGGCCCATGAAGTGTTTCGCTTTGCGCCGGAACTCGGTAAGACGGTGAGCAGCTTCCCATTCAGTAACGTCGTAACCTTGATTGATTTTGTCTTCCAACCAGGCGAGAAAGCGGACCTATTGGAGAGCGCTTCAGTCCGTGGATGCCAACACTAGGCACACAAGCACTCACGTAGCAAACACCATCTCTAAGGTAGGCCCTTCGGAGGCCTTCCAACTCGACCTCGTTCTTGACCGCCATCATGTGTTCGACGTACGAAGGAAGTACTGTACATCTGAAATGCGTGAGGACCAGAGAGATGGTATATGAAGTCTGGGGAGAGATGATGATCTAGAGAGATTCGTATTTGAGTCCACAAACGGTCTGAGTTGGAATGTTTTTTCGAACCTTTCCCTGACTATTCCATTCCCGATTCCTCAAGAAGGCCCATATTTCTGTGTAATTCCTTCTTTCGACCCCAATACTCTGAAGATACGCTTTCACTTCCTCGTTAGCCTTGGGCTCTTCCAGGAAGAGCACCGCCCTATCTAAGCCTACGAACAAATATGCATGGAACAAAGGGTTGAAAGGGATATCTGAGCCACGCATGTTGAGCAACCAGGCTGAAGAAAAGTCAACAGCAATCAGTATCAACCGAGCATGCATTGAGTGAGTACTTTACCGATAGCATCCAGCGAAGTTATGAGGGTCGCGATATTGATTTTCGAGGAACTAGGTTCTTGCGATCGAGAGTACTGAGATACATCAGGTGGCTGCGATCTAATCCAATCTCGAAGTCGCGCAAGTTTAGAGCTAGCATGTTCGCCTGAAATCATGTATGAGTTGTATGAAAGGACGAGAAAACAAGATGCTCACCTGTGAACTCTATCGGGTGCAAGAAAACAGGCTCTCTCGACTTCGCAGGCTTCTCCTTCCAGACAATGTCAACCAAGTTTTGGATCGGATACACGAGCTTTGTTCCACGGCTGGCTAGCTTGCTGTTCACGAGCGTAGCCTTCTCGTACGATATCATACGACCATCGATACCGATTCGAGAGTTGGTTATTTGAGGATGCTCCTATAAAAAGATATCAACTTCGATTTCACCGCGAATTTGCCGATCACACGACGTACCACAAGCCATTCTATCCAATCTTTGGGATTACCGGGACCGCCTGCTCTGACCAGGGTCCAGTTCGAATCGAGTTGCTGCTGAGCTTGAATCCAGTACCTGGAATCTGTGATGAGAAACGCGGCATCCATCGTTATGATGGCCTGGCCAGCGGAGCCCGTGAAGCTATTATCGGACGAAACATCAGATAACAAATCAAACCCCGGTAGTTATTCGCAGACATACCCAGTTATGAACTTTCGCCGTTGATCACTTTGGGAAACGTATTCTGAGCCATGAGCGTCCTCGGTGGGAACGATACTGTAGGACAGCCCAATTAGAGCAGGTAAACAGGAATGATTGTGTGATGACATACTAGAACTGTAGCGGTTCCTTCTCTTTCATCATCAACGCTCGTAATTCGTTTAACCGGTCGGTGGTGTCAACCAGTTCCGTGACTGACTCCTCGGGGTTGATCTTTCGTTCCAACGCTGATCCAACAAGAGTGCTGGATGAATCGGCTGCCTCGAAGCGCGGCCTCATTGGTAGAACTTTAGAGTGCGAGCTGTGATGAGATCGCTGAGAGGGCCTGCGGCTGTTCTGGCTGTTCTGAGTATTCTGAGTATTCTGCGTCGATCGACTGGCTTTAGAGTGATGACTCTGCATGGTATTCTGGGTGTCCCGAGTATTGCTACGCGCCAGAGTCTGTGCGGTCGTCCCGGTCATAGCAGTCATCCCAGTCATCTTGCTCATTTGAGTCGTCTTCGTATTGCTGCGTACTGGCATGACTCGCGGAGACTCATACATTGGGAGATTGGTGCCAGATGATATCGAAGGAGCCTTTTCGGCTGCTTCTCTCTCTGCTTCTGCTTCCTTCTCCTTGTTCTTCTTCCCAATACCCCATCCATAGCCCCATTTCGACTTTTTGGTGCCTGTCATTGTGTTGGATCGTACGAGTTTGGGCTTGTCCTTCTTGCCCTTGCCTGAGGGTAGAGTCGGAAGAGTGTCTGTGGGTATATCATCGTACTTTTCGGAATCCGAGTAAAAGGTGAGTGCGTCGATATCTCGGGTAGGTTCCACTCCTCGCTTAACGGGCACGGTGCCTTGCGAAGAGTACGACTGGTGTCGCGAGAGCTGGGAAGCAGTGAAAGAACCACTGCCAGAGTAGGAAGAGCTCGTATATGGACTGCCGCCTGGCTGAGCACTGGAGAAAGAAAGCCTTCGTCGCGGTTTCTTGCCAGTGAAGGGAAGACAGATTGGCGGGGGAGGCGGAGCTGGCGCCATGGCGGTAAAGAGTAAAGGTGCAAAAACTTCTCAGAGTTACAGCCGTATAATCCTTGTGAATTGGCTGTCACATACACGAGGCAAAATTTAGAATCGGACCACGTGTAAAACTTCCTTTTTTGGTCAATCGGATAGCTCCCGCACGATCGGACCTGGCTTGAACCATCCCTCAACATAGTTTCCTCCCATAGATTTGTTCTAGAATATTCCAGGAGATTCATGAGTGGGATTGGTATGTATCGGACTTTGACCTACCTCGATAGGAATCCTATTCTCATCCCGGTCTACATTCGTTGTTCCGTAGACAATCTACGCAGTTTAGGTGCGTGGCTACCATTCCCGACACACTCAATCCAAACGGATCGAAGAGTGCTCCAAAGGGAACAATGATGTCGTATCTCTTCAGACCCCCCTTCGACGCATCTCCATCTCATCCACTCGGAGAAATCTCTGCTGAATATACAGAGCTTGTTACCAATCATAGCGTTGCTCTCATCGCGATATCCTCGTGTACAACTAACTCTAGAATCATCAGGTACTCGCCGGACACGAGAACACAGTCTTAGCTAGTCTTAGGCTTCCTCGTATTGAATGCACCAGACTCTGACTATCCTCTTCGTCCTGGACACGAGGTCGGACGCCAATAGCAGAAGAATAGCAATGTCTCTGCCATGCCGTGGCCGATGTCCGAGCATCTTCACTTTGCAATGGTACCCTATGGTACCCAGACGGTATTAATGACATAGTCAGTCCTTGAGAAAATTCCTGATCGATACTCGATACATTAATTTCAACCCGCAGCGACCCAGGACTCACGAGACAAGCTATTCTCCGGGATGCTATAGGTGGGTCAAAAATTTGACCTATGATTAACTGCTAGGAGTCCATCATCTCTACGGTGAATACCCTTGGCCCAGAGCGGAGCATCCATCTCGTCGAGTGAGATGAACGGAGCGGAGCTTAGCGATCGCCTTGCTCGCAGTCAAAGAAAGAGTTGGAGATGAAGTAGCCGTTTTGGAGCTTTCGTCATTGGCTAGCAAGCTATCCGCTATATGACAACTTCGCAGCCTTTCAAATCTCAATTCCTGCATCTATTGGCCCACAACCCAGATATTCCACCTTTTCATGAATGACATTCCAATCTACATAGAATAATTCCAGTGTGTGTCCTACATGCGATTCGTGAATACCCAAAAACCAGGGTACTTACTTGCAAGCATTCCTTCAGAATCTTCCAGTACAGTGACAAAATAACGTAGTACAACGTGTTCAAGGTAAGGAATGTCCCAATGACCTTCCCCAGTTCTTGATCATCGCCACCCCCGCATCTGCCATCCCCACATTTGTTTTATTACCTTCTTGGCCCTTCTACGTTCGAAGTTCTAGCAGAAGCTTGATTTACCCAGCATTGTGGTATGTAGTACCCATACCGGCTTCTGAGTAATATTACCCGGGGAAATGAGGTGACGTGGGACATGGAGCGTGGTATGTCACGACTGGGATCTGACTAGGAATATTCAATGAACGAGTGTCAGTACTACAGGCCAAACGCCTGTGAAAACATGTATATGCTGTCTCAATCTTGAGAACTCAACTCCTTCGAAGATTATTTAGGATACTAAATCCGTATCATTGAGATATACGGTACCATATGAGAATCCGATTCCACGACGGTTCCCACATTTCATATCATATCAATCAAGGGAACGTCAGGAAGCCTTCGACAAGAGTGACGAGTGACCAGGCAACACTGGATCCGTTCACTAAGGACCAATCAACATCATTCTTCTCGATGGCATTGTCAGCAATGCTGCTGCTTTGACTGTCCTTGGCGAGGCTTTGTAGGAATCTCGAAGGCATGTTCGATACCATCTTGAGATTTGGATCCGCTCATCCGAATCCTCATGTCGTTGTAACGCTTTGACCATTCGTTTGGTCTTGAGACTCAAGTTTCAAGCCTATAGAGGACAATTTTCCCTAGAAGAATCGTTCTTGAAGCCCGTCTACAACGTTCCTCCGAAGATACAGGTAATCCTACCCAGATATTTATTAGTTAACCATGATCCAGATACACAGGTTGATGACAGGCTGCAGACTCGAAAGCCTGAAGCAATATGATTGGTTTGATGATCAACGAAACTCGAAATGATTTCTTGCAGACAGCTCAAGCTATCGACGAAGTCGGAACGTTTGGGCGAAGCAAGCTTCCAAAATGTCGTATATCAAAGTGAAGAAGTAGGCGTACAAATCCGAGGTATGCCAAAACAGCGTCTATGTACATACCTTCTTCATCTACGACTAGTTTTCCCAGCTTTACGCTTTCCAGCAAAGAGATGTTTTGGCTAATGAAAATATCAGTTCCGAATCAATTGTCATGACAGTCTGTAACACGTACCATCTTAGTCTTAATCGCACGATCTGCCTCGCCAGCTTTGGCCTGATAATTCCTTGGCCGTTGAGCGAAATCGCGGAGTTTAGTTGCTTTTGACGCTTGCTAGATAAGCAAAAAAAAATAAGACATCAAGTATCTTGCAGTGCATGTTTACGCAGAAGGCACTCACTCCTTCATCCCGCATCCCCATCAACTGTCGATTCGTTCTCGGTGCTCGCTTATTAACAAAAGCGACCGCTTTGCCAGAATTGCCCTTAGTTCGCTTCAACTGCGGTGCTTCGTCCCCATCTACATCCATCCAGCTGTCTTCTCCCTCCTGACCTTCACCTTCGCCATCCTCTGCATCCTGCATCTCCACATCCTCTGCATCTTCGGCCCTCTTCCGCTTGACACCAGCTGCCTTGGCTAACATCTGTGCTCGTTCCGTTATTCGTGAAGGGTCAAGCCCAGCCTTGGTCAGCGCATCTGTCATTTCGGATAGAGTTCGTAGACCAGCGGTACGCGGTAGACGGGCTTGGTTCTTTTTGGATTTCTTGATAGACTGGGAATGGATTTTGTGCGCTAGAGCTTCTTGAGCTTGAGCAGCTAGGAGCTCGTCATCGGAGTCGGGCTGTGGGTATTTTGAGTTCCTGGCCTGAAGATTGAACGAAAATAGGATTACGTACCATGTCCTCATCATCAGATTCGTAGAACCCTTCCGCTTCGAGTTTCTCTTCCTCGCGCTCGAGCGCCTCGAGTTTCTCGGCAATATCAGGGTCGATGAAATCTGCAATATTTTTCCCATCCATAATTTCTGGAATGATATCCTCCTTCCATTCAGGGTTCGCCAAAAGGTAATCCTCTGCACAGAGCGAGGGTCAGATGAATGAAAAAGTTGACAAAAGTTGACGAAACCCGAAAGCATACGTACGTTTGAGGTTGATATTGAACACACCAGCACCACCTTCCTCCGCCTCGACATCCTTGAGTAACTTCCTCCTATCAGGATCACTTTTATCGTACTTCTTCCTCTCCTTCACCGCATCTGGGATGAACGGCGCCCTAACAACTTCATCTCTAGCCTTTGGCTGGGCGACGTGTATTCTGTTGATGATAGTGTTGATTTTGCTCCCCTTGATTTTGTTTTCGACACGCGCGGCGAGCAAGGCATCACAGGCTTTGTTCTTCAAGTCCATAACTCCTTCCTCTGAGTAACACGATACCTGGACGCATTGTACGCCTTCGGAGTCGATAATTTCTTGGACGAGAGCACGGGATTCAGCGTTCAGGTCTTCGAGCCGTGTGACATCGATTTTGTTGATGACGAGAAGAGTAGGTTTGCCGTTGAAGAGTGGCTTGATCGAGTGGAATAGTTTACACTAGAAACGATTCCAGTGTAAGTGAAAACGAACGTCAGATATATCGAACAGGATTGTCGTACCTGCGCCTCAACAGTATATCCACATTGCTCACTCAGATCCATGAAATATAGCACACAGCTCTTTAGATGCGCGAGAGCAGTGATACTCTGCATCTCAATGGTGTTCATATCCTCCAAAGGGTGGTCTAGGATACCCGGCGTATCGATGACCTGCCATCGAAGGTATTTGTAGTCGAGATGGCCGACGAACAGAGATTTGGTAGTGAATGCGTACGGCTGGACATCGACATCGGCACGGGTGACCTTGTTGATGAAGGATGATTTTCCGACATTGGGGTATCCACAGATAAGGAGTGTTCGTGTATTAGGATCTATAGCTGGGAGACGGGAAATGTGTTGGCGGACTTGCTCAAGGTACGCAAGTGGATCTTTTTGTCTGCGCATGATAGTAGCCATTCTAAGGAGGGATGAGGATATGATTTGAGTAAAATGAACAGTCACATACCGACCGAGGGCAGCCTTCTTGAGCTGCTTACACCTGTATAAACTATCTCCAAACTTCAACAACCGGACGTAGTCTTTTGCAACATGATCGATGAGATGTCGTGCCGTTCGAAGTTGGCCCAAGGCAAGTTTGTAGTGGTTCTTGTCGTATAGAACGTTCATTAACGATGATAAGAAAGGATGTAGGTCCTAGAGAATAGAGTAAAAAAAACGGCGATGAAAACGAAGAACTCGATGTTTTCGTACGTCTAGCATTGGGAACTCGGATAATATTGCGCCGAGTTTCTCATCGAATGAATCCTGAGTGAACTTGACCTTTCGCATGTAGAAATTCCGTATACGGCTGATTTTGAAGTTTTTGTGGATGACCTGAACGATATTGAGATGAAATATTCAGACAAGCAACACGATACTTGTAAGCACCGTAGGAGTCTTCCGTTGTGTTTTGGACAGAACGATGTCCAGGAAGTCCGCCGCAGTTGGGACTGGTGCAATGGCTTTCAGGCCGCTGGACGACATGCTGGTTTTTGATGAGGATGAAGATGAAGGTAAACTTCAGGGGATGCGATATCGTTCGCACGATTAGACGCCCGCTGTAAAATTTTTGTCGTCTTCCGCCAGTCTTCCGCCCAAGCTTCCGTCGAGCTTCTGAAGGATTCATCATTCAAGCGCTTCCTCCTGCAGCCTGGATCAAGTTTTGACTCTGACACTGCTGTGAAGCCTCCAAAATAGTGCTTGCACTCGACAGTGTGGTTTACACTCTTTTACACTAGTGTAGTTACTACTGTAACAATCCTCCCTTCTGAGTGATCTCTCAAGTTTCAAATTTCAACCACCGAACCCAAGTCCATCACTGTGCTGCCCTAGTGCTGCCGCCCGCTGCGACTGGCTATGTAACCTCTCATTCTCAACACATAAGTACTTCAAGACTGGCTTCAGCTTGAATTTTGAAAGCTGGAAGATGAAGCCTTTTGAAGCCAGAAACATTGAACATAACACTGACAGGACAACGGACACACCATTTATATGATCATTGTTGTTAATTTTCATTGAGGACTACATACAACAAGAGGCAACGAAAAAAAATCCATCAGACGAGCACTACCCTCGCTGGCAAGGTTGGCAGAAGACCTAACGGACTTCCGCTCAAACCAGGCCAAACTTCCTCGAAACTGTGCACAGTTATGTTCTCTGTATACGAGAGAGCGCGACTATCATCGTCTGGATTTGAAGAAGTGGCATTTGTAAAAATGCGAGACTCGGTCAGTTTCTATAAAAAGATCCTGATGAGTATGTTCTGAAGAAAAAGGAAAGCAGGAGGTGCGCCTTATATAGGCCTGCGAGGCTGGTCCGTGCGCCGATCAATTATGTAAGCCACGTGCTTCCCATTAGCGCGCACTTCAACAGACGTTCAACTTGACTCCCGCATCGACTACAATGTACAAAATCGTACTCATTCCAAACTCTATCATACCTACTTTCACGACACGTCCCAACGCGTGATGCTTTGAACCCGGTTCTACTTCGCCAGCTATGAATCTTCGAAGGTATGATGGATTTCATTCGTCATTCCCGTGAACTCTTTGGCTGTTCGACTTCCATCAAGTACGGGACTTTTCGGCTTTCGGCTCGCTTTAACAACTATGTATGTACATCTTCCTTCCATTCCGATGCCTATTGTTGGGCATCTATGATATGCTGTGCAGAGGCTTGATCAGCCTTCATATGCTGGCCACAAGGCGCGGTACTGCGCAAATGCCGGATAGGCCACACTTTATCGTTGTTCTTCTATGTTGATGTATCATATAACTTCTTCTAGTCATCGTGTAACCCTTCAACAACTATGTACCGAGCACATCGGATACAAACGAGGCTTTATACTGTAGCAGTCGTTTTCACAGAGAAGAATCAAGGTCTCATTCTTCTGCCACTCAGGCTTTCTATCTCTCCTGCTGGATGTCTTCACAAACAACATTTCCTATCGATGCTGCTCAGTTAACAAGCGTTATCACTGAAGGGATCTTCTACGGGCCAGTTTGACTCATGTTCCTGTGAACTTCATCGCTGATATGTGTTATCTTCCCATTTAGTGAAACAATTTCTAAAAACAACGCTTTCGCAGCTCTGACATTGTGATTTTTGACAAACTAGGGATCTATCTCGTCACTTTCTTTGCCTGCATCCGCGACCTTCTCTTCTGCAACAGCTATGATATCTTTGTGATCAAACCTCGAAAAGACATACACTTCAATATGCTCGTTGGTGCATTTTGTCTCTTATTCTTCGCAACACTGGATATCGCTGCCGGGATCAGGCTGAATCTTCGGGTCTTTCTGTACCTGCGAGGAAATACTGTGGATGACTTTGGGGATATAGCAT
The DNA here is from genome assembly GCA_027919835.1 of Lentinula raphanica. Lineage (NCBI taxonomy): Eukaryota > Fungi > Basidiomycota > Agaricomycetes > Agaricales > Omphalotaceae > Lentinula > Lentinula raphanica. Next base: position 262,733 of record JANVFP010000049.1, read on the forward strand.
ATTGGGTGAATGTCCTCAAAATGGTCACCTTTGTAGGACAGATGATCACAGGAGACGCAATCCTGGTGAGCTTTGTGTTAACTCACAATCTTCGTATAGGAGTTCATGTCGTTCAAGCTGTATCGTTGTTGGGTAATATATGGCAGAAATTTCTGGGTAATCTCTGCTCCCGCTATGATGTTAGCTGCAGAATTAGGTGCGTTCTTGACAAACTACCCCGAGACTGAGCTGTACCTTATCACGAAGAGTAGTCTGTGGATGCCTTGAAATCTACACCGAATCCACATTCGGATCCGACATGACTTTTGTCGTATCGAAACAATTCACACCATACATCTTCTCCGTTGTTGCTTTGACATTTTCCATGAACGTAATTGTGACCTGTGAGTAATGCTGTTTGTCTTCCGTCGTTCGATTTTTTCACGTTCGGGTTACAGCCCTTATCATCTGGCGTATCCGGTCGATCATGAACAACACGAAGAAGCTGTTTCCTTCTTGTACACGCCGCAGTCCCCTCGAAAATGCGGGCTGTATTATGCTTGATTCTGGGGTATTGTATACAGGCTCGACGTTGATCATGCTCATCACATACATCTTCGCCAATAACGCGAGTTACCTTGTTTCCGACTGTGTAAGTTCTCCAATCATATGCATACAACGATCTGGAGTACTCACTTGGCGAGGTAATTATAGCTAGTTCAAATCATTGTGAGTCTCATCTCAGCATCGATGCTCTCCGAGTCTATCATATCCAAGTTCTCATCGCCTCGTTCTTGATCTCATATCATGCAGGGAATTACTTTCAATGTCATAATTAACCGCGTCGGTCGTGGTCAAGCTACTTGTACTCGAGTATTCGATGAGAAACCGCGCGCAAGGCTTTCAGGACAGAGTTCACTGCATCCCGAAAAAACTTTCTCTCAGCCGTTGCAATTTGCTGCGAATGCATCGTTTGCTGATAGTGATATCGAGAGGTTTTCCGAAAGCCCTACAGTGTACGATCAAGCGAGTACTCTCACACTTCCCACTAAAACGCACCCTGCTCAATAATTCACTCCGATTCGACCTGAAACAAATGCCTCTGCCAATAGAATATTACCCGAACTAATCCTTGTATATGTGGTATAATAGATAAGTAATTTTTTTCGCCTACAAACTGTGCTTGTACACGAGCAGACCATAATCTCAACTTAAGTATATCGAAGGTGCTACTAATTTTCTGTCATCGTTCACGGAGTTCTGTCGGCTTCTACTGCTAGAGTATACATGAAGTTTACCTCTTTCAGTATTCAGAAATCTAACCTGGTGAGCAAATTGTTGTCGCTATCGTTTCATCGATTATCGATTGATGATCTGTACTTAGATTGAATGCTGGCACATTGTGCTTCGGTGTTCGTGAAGCCACTTGGCCAGCTGCAAATAAGTATAGTGTCCACTACTATCACTAGCAGGCTCTGGCCATACAGAATCACGGCTTGCACCTATACATATCTTCTAAGTGTGAATTTTGGAGGCGGGTAATCCCATACAGCCACCGCCGCATGGTTTCAGCGTTCGTATGCGAGAACATTCAATAGGTATGATGAGGATCATACATTGATGCGCTTATTTTTCTCTGTTTGTCTGGGCAACTTTCCAGATAAAGACCCGCTTTTTGTAACGCTTCCCTCTTTACCCAACGACTGCCATCTTCCCTTGCTGGTCAAGGAAAAGAAATCTTCGACGTTTGTTCTTCCTCAAAAGTCACGTTTACATCATCCATCTTCAATCTATTATTCGGTAAGAGGGTTTGACGACTGGCTTCAATCCTATCGAGACCTGACGCTCAGTTCTTACTAGCATACATATTCGCGTTCCCTGTCAGATATGCGTTCGAATAGCTCCGCTTTCTATGCTCTTATGTGCTTGAGCGCCATCCTCCACATAGTCTGTGGCAGCCCTGTGCCTCAGGCTCCAAGTAGCAGCTCAGACCAAGGCAGGGATTCTCCACCTCCCGGTCAAAGCACGTCGAACGGTCATCCGACCAGACCAGTCGACGTCATCACTGTCTTACCTCCAACGAAAGGAAAATCTGAGCTTCATCCATCGATTCCGTTCGATATTTTGACCCCTTTGCTCGACAATCACGTCAATCCAGGCGTCAATCTCTATGCACGCACCAAACTCAAATCCTTATTTCCCGAAATTGATGTACCTCCTGATGACGCTGTCGACTGTATTCATATCGACCACTCATCCGGAAAGGATCCTCTTCCTTTGATGAAGAAGTCTATCGATGCCGATACGGAATTAGTGGTGTACCTCTATGATTTTTACCTTCATCGTGGAACTCCTCAGATTCACGGTACTGCCCACGTCTTCCTCGTAATCGTGAAAGGTCCAGATGGCCATCCGAAAGTGGACCGATCAAGGTCTGCGATGGATATCTACATTAATGGGTACCCTCGGTCTTATACCCTGCTTCGCATTGGGCCGGTGCGTAAGAGGTCGATTACACGAATGGTTTAATACTAACCCTAAACAATCTTTGATGCAACATTCTCCAGAAAATGCCTTATCACTTTGTCGATTCCGACCCCGATGATCCCAAGGGGGCAGGTCTCAAGGTGGTGGCCACAGGTGCGGGTCAGAATGGTGCGGGACAGAATGCCGCGGGACGGAATGGTCATGGTGCTCCTCATAACTAGCACGATAAGAGTATGTTCTAGAGGAGAGGAAGAGAAAGAGGGGCCGAGAGGTGTGGAGAACAAGAAGAAGGTAGAGGGTCCAGGAACTTTGTCTTCATCGAAGGGTTGAGAGAAGCAATTCAGAATGGTATTGGACACTATGAACCCCCATCTTCCACTAGACCCTGTAGTTGGACGTTGTCGGTGTTCAAATGTTCAATCGTGTAATCTCATCCCAAAATCTTATGACAAAACTCAAATTGTTTGTATGTTGAATTCGAAGCGGCAAGAGCCTATGAGAGGTTTCCCAATTGTTATCCTGCGAATGATGATAGATTCCTTTCTTACCTGAGCCTCAAGACTCCAGGACTTAAGGGGCAAGCGTCATTCACTATGACCTGCAACAACTTGGTTAGGAACAGGCAAGTGACTTGTTTGTACACCAGCAGACCATAGTTCCACTGCAAAGAGAAACTCGTACAAAATAAATACTAGGAGCATATACCAAAGATGCTGACAATCATCTGTCAATTCTATCGGCTTCAACAACTGCTACATGGAGTGATGATATAAAGCAAAAAGCGCGATTGTTGTGTAGGCTTTTCTAGTATGAAACAGTCCACTGAGGTAAATACATTCTTTCTTTCTTGACTAATAGAGAATCCCGACACTTCAGACTTCATGCCAAGGCCAGACATTGAAGACTATATAGGGACAACTAGCAAATAGTAATACCTTAGAATCACAGTCTGCCATTTAGTAGTATTCGCTAATTGTAGATTTTAGGAGGCGGGTAAATAGCTTCGACAGCCTCGTTATCGGTGACCGTAGTTTGAGAAACTAGAATATTGAATTCTCTTGGTGCACTGGTGGCAGTTGTTTCGCGGATTTTCAACCTATCCTGTACCCTTCGCAAAGGATTGAGTGGGTAAGAAGACTGTTCACACTGATTCTCGGAGTCTTCTTGACTAATTCTTAGTACCTAGAAGGTATTCAGAACTCTAGCCACAAACCAATTTCAAACTGAACCACCTGTTGTGAATTCTGAAAGGATAAAGGGCCGACTGGTGAATTTAGGTATGTGGATGAGTTGAGGCAACTTACATGTCTTGAGCTTCATGAATTTGCAACCTTGGTGAGTTCGGAGGAGGTAAAGTCATTCAAAAAGAGAGCATTGGGCTCATTCGAATTCTTCGCCTCGGCGTCCCTGGATGAACGGCGTGCATTTAATCTATGTATACACTAGATTAGCAACAAGAGTAGCGGTGGGGTTTTGAACCCATGCCATGATACTGACGAGCTGAGAAGTGTACTTGTATATAGCTTGCTAACTGTCAGGTCCCATGCCAAAAAACTGTCTCGCCTTGAGCACACTTGCGAACTTGACTATAACGTATATCCCTCACATAGTAGTGTTCTTCAGAATTCGATCAATACAGCTAGAAAGCAATGAGCTGCGGCATACTGGATGAGACGCACCGAAACACTTAAGAATACAATGTTATCCGCTAAGGTCGCCAATGTGGTGAGTGATCCTGTCTGTACAGTGACTTCAAATATACCGTATGACCCCTGTTTAGTCCTGGAATCTCCAGATGTAGTTCGTTAGTAGCTACCTCTGATAATACGATCAATCTGAGCCTTCATGAATGAGAAGCGCGATCGCCTTTTTGTCTGGAAATGCACCGAGTAAGCGTTGAGATTCTTGATCAATTAGATCCCAATATACCAAACCATATACAAGACAACAGGAAATGACAACATCGGCAACTGCAGAGCTGATGAGCCAGAGAGATGGTGCCCCATGGATATCATCAAGTTTCGCCAGTTGGGGAGTTTTTTGTATGGCGAACTGGAGCCAAATGCTACCGGCTGTGAGACCAATAAATACAAAAAGAGAACCAACTTCTCCACCAATTGTACATACCCAGCGAAGACAGTGAGAGTAGGAGAATACCAGCAGCTGGTATGACTGTCCCCATGATAATATGGATGCGCCAAGCCATGAACATTTGTACCGGGGTTGATATAATTGTCTTAATCGTTGATGCGTTAGAGCTACACGGGACGCGAAGAAACACTATTTACAGTGCTTATGCCATCTAGTATGTTTGTGCATGATTGAAAGTTTAGCGAGGAATAATATCGATGGCACCAGCTTGGGACGCACCAAAACGTAAAGCTAGATAGAGTCACAACTTGAAGTCTTAGATGATTCAAACTTGATACGTTGATTCACTGCACGTACTCCAGGGGGTGTTAAGGGTAGAATTTGGATCATCTAGTAGATAGCACAGGTATATGTTCGTGATAAGTTCCTTCCAATGAAGAGAATTGAACTTGCTGCCTACCAGACTTGAGCAAGAACGGCTCGAATATCAACCCGATATCAGAGATACTATTGATTGTCTCGGCAACAAAGAGATAAAGGACCTAGTAAGGAAAAATCAGCGAGGTTCCAGCACTCCATTGGCGATCACGACACAAAGAACGTACGAATAGCTTGATCCACAGTTTGTCGCTGTATTTTGTAAGTCACGGTGAGTCTCAGGACAAATAACTACTACCTTTTGGAAATTCGGTAATACGTGTAAATCTATTAACAGAGTCGAGATCAGAAACTACCGTCAATCAACGTTCAACCCCGGCGGGCTCCCCTACCTGAGCAACGACAATCTAGAGGACCAGTGAGAATGGATCCCTAGAAACCCAGTAGACTAGTACTCACCCCATACAAGAAGACGTCGAGGAGCATTCCTATAAAGATCGGTGTGTAGCTTATCAAATAACTGATTACCATGCTGCAAATCGCACAACGCAACGAGCAAACTTACACTCCAATGATAGAGGGAGGACTTGGAGGCATCTTGAAGGGCAAGGTTAGTCTTCGGGGAGTTATCAACAAAGGCACGTTAAGTACCTATTGGCGCAAACGATAGTAGTTAGGAGCTGCGATTGTAGCAAGTTCAAGGAATTCAGACATCGAAGTAAGGGATTGATCATCATTGAGCTGATTCTTGAAGCGAGCAATCTTCGTATATCTGTTCGTGAGATGAGATGGTCCCGGTTTGCACCGGTAAGATCAGCTAGGTCGTTTGATTAACATGAGGACGAGGGTGACTCGTTACTCCATTATCCAAAAAAAACAAGGTCAGTCGTATTTGGACTATGACCTCGAACAAACCCGGTAAGGCGGGGAGCATGATCATACTATGCCAAAACAGAGCTTGCTTTCTGAAAGCAGCCAGAAAGGAGCACAGGAATGATATCGTTCTCGACATCCCATCTTCAAGATTGAACGTCATACAAGTTTAGAGCATTCCATGAGATGATCTAGATCTGGGCAACATTTCAAGTCACCGGAAGCCAAATGTTCGTTGGCACTGGCTTGTACCAGGGCTGAATATCAGAAGTTCGTAAGTCGTAGCGGCATTTGGGTGACTAAAACGAGACTCCTTTGGGATCACGGTAGAGAGGTTGATGTACTGCCGCGTTACCCAGAGGTGCTAAACAAGTCATCGCATTGGATTACCAGTCACAAAAGGGCTAACATAAGCTAACCTCAACTAGTATACCAGAAGAGGGTGCGTTATTAAGCGTCCAAGTGTTCTCCTTCGCATAAATATCTGTCTTGTTCAATGCCTTCGTCGACGGGCTATGATTCATTGACTGTCCAGCAAACCACATGAAATTATCCTTCAACATTCTCGTTGGGAACCCGGAAAGTTAACCGTAAAGGTAAAGATAAAGATAGAAGTCGCGGCATCGATTCGCATCTACGTCAGTCCTGTTTGGGCGACATGCTGTCGGATGATGGCTTCTCCAACTGCAGAAAGACATTGATGAGCCTGTGCGTAGAACTTGATATCATTCTGGAAGACTTACCGTTGACGATGATGCTTTGCGTGGCTTTTATGTCCTGCGTTGAACGAAATCACAACCAGCTTCTAGACGGTAATCAACTAAGAAAGCGTACCAGCATTGATGTGAAATGCTGGCATCAGAATGGTCAATAAAAAGCTAATAACGTGCGTGATGACATGAGAACATACCAAATACAACGACCGGTTCGAGACATCTTTCCGTTTGTGCACTTGCATAAAATGAGCCCGGAAATAACTCGCGACGTCGTCGTATTTGTTGGGGCGGTTACCATATGACTGGGACAAGAGAAACGAAGTTCAGTTCTTTCTGCATCAACAAAGTTGAATCTGACAGAAAGGAAAGACCCACGGTGATACTGTGATATCGGTATCGGTATGAGGAGAACACGAGGGGGACAAAACAATCAGAAAACGATCAGTCAGTCAGCGATAGTAGTCATGAACGAAACACGTACTATTTTTGTACCCGGATACCAGCTTTCAGTTTAGCTTTGAGGACGTCCGTCTGATGAGGAACAGAAGCGTTAGCAATGGTGTAATCGTAAAAGGGCGGTGTGGCTAGATGTAACAGGGTCCTCGCAGGATCAATAAACGGGAAAGTAGAAAGCAGCGAATACAGACGGTAGGAAGGAATTGCCGTTCACGATTATCACTGCTTTACTGTACGAAGAGGTTTGAATATTGGGAAGGTACGAACCTTGTTAAGCATCAGTACTAGATGTGCCTTTTTCAGTAGCTTATTCGAGCATATCGCGGTGAAAAGCTGCAGCGAGTCATCAATCCTAGACCGAGGAACGTCAGAATTGACCAGCAGACGGTTTATATCACGGAGACGATGAGAAGAGCACGATGGCTTCGGTCGATATATGTTATGCAAATTGATCGTCGCTCAATGGAGGATTGAAAGGAAGAAAGACAGGAAGTTTTTAAACAGCTCCGGATAAAGACTCACCGATTCGTCCGTGGATCTTCCTCCAGATACTGGTCGAACGCTGATATAGGTGCGAGGAAGATGATTGCTGTCGCTGTGAATGAATGATATATGAGGCGTCAATCCCAGAATTTTAACGAAAATAACACTGATTCTTACCATCTTCGAAATAAGGAACCCAAGCATGCCTCTACAAAATTGAAACCAACCGTCAGAAATTCTCGTCACATGTGAACAGTTGCTCTGCACACACACCATTCCTCTCTGCAAGAAAAAGAAAAAGATAGATCAGTCCTGAGTGATTGAAGGAGGGAAGAATGATAGTTGGTGTCGCGGAGTCGTGGAGTCAAGCGAAAAATCTGACTGGAATGACGACTTACAGCACCTCCGACATCATATAACCTCCAATCATACATCGTTCCTCCTAGATTGATAGGAAACGAGTGTTCGATCACGCCCAGCGTCTGCAAGCGGACGTTTAGAACGTCATCTGCAGCAGGTCCAAAGAATGAATCATCATCATCATCAAACAAGACAGGGTGGAAAACAATGTTTAACCCTCTATCATTGACGGACAGAAAACCAAGAACAACTCACCGACGTTTGGCAGGTAATCCGGTTCTGCTATCCGTGCGATATGATCCAGGAAGCTGAAGAGATATTGGAATGGTCCATGTTCGAGAAGTAGGACCGTCCGTCCAATAGAATCCAACCGGTGAAGACGGGATACATTGCGAATGTGCAAGGATGGCACCGATTCCGAAATGAGAATTAGAGCAAGAGTAGTAGTAGGAATATGAGATTCAGATCCCCCGTGAGTAACGGCACTGAGACGAACAGACGAGTGTAAACCAACTCACAAAGGCGCACTTTCCTCCAACCTCAACTTTCTCATCTGAATCAACTTTTTGACAGTACCATGAGCCCAGAGCGCCTGGATATCTTCCCGCGAGCTGTCCAACGCTTTCGCAGCCAGCCCAACCACGCCACCTGCGCTTCCTTTCCCAGCCCGTGCACCCTGATTGGATTGTAGCAAACCCTGCCACCCAGCACGAACAAAGACGCCTGTGAGCCCTCGGGAGAAACTGACTCCGCCTGAAAGCTCGGAGGCGAGTGAGTCGTGGAGTGCGACGAGGGGTAGGAGTCTTGTCCGGAGCACCGAAAGCGTTTCGAGTTCGGTAGATGACGGTCGGAAGATGTCCCGAGGAGCGGCGGATGGCTGACGAGGTTTTTGATGTTGGCGTTGAGCAGAGGAGGAAGTTGAGGAGGAGGGACCGGCAGAGGAAGGACCGGGTTCGTTGAGGTCTGGGTCAGAATCCACTCCACTGTCTTCATCTTCCGGGTGTGAAAGTTCGTAATCGATCTCATCAAGCATGGTTTTGACGGCTCGGATGATGTTGAAATGGACGATGGGCTTCCAGGACGGTCGTTCGCGGTCGAGGGACTTGGAGGCGTAGTAGATTTGGAACTGAGGACGAGCTCAGAATCCTTCATGGTGTAAAAGCAATTTTACTCGACGAACCTGTTTTTGTAGTGTAGATTTTCCGCTCTCTGCTTGACCGAGAAGCATGACCTTGACCTGCTTACGCCGTGCTTCCTTCTGCCTCTGTGACTCTTTCTACGTAGACGTTCAGGATAAACCGAGGATACTTAGAATGGGCAAAAGACTGACTCGTAGTTCTTCATCAATCAAGTTGCTTATCCTCTGGGATTCTTCGTCGTAGAACCTATTCGCAGGTAGCAAAATACCTGAATCACCTTCGATCGACGCTGGAGCTGAGGAAGACCGGCCATGAGCTATTGGCACCGCTGAAGGCATTGCGACCTTGTCGTTCTAGTGTTCGACACTTGAAGAACTTGCGTTCAAGGTCCAGGAATGGATGTTGCAACGAAGGAGGTTTGGGAAATATGGCGGAGGTGGTTAAAGGGAGATAGGATGGGAATGAGAACTCTAATCCAATTTATAGTTAGCACAGGAACAGCAAGATTTGATACGTTTTGAATTAGAACAGCGAAGTAAAATGCATGCTTGAAACTCGACAGGAATTGTACGAGGCTGTGAGGCTTTGTAGAATTGGGTTGATGATCAATTATGAGAGGGTTAGAAGGTCGCAGAGGCTATGGCTCTTATCGGAGAGTATAACAGTAAAAGCAGAAATTCAGTTTGCCACGTTCGCCGCGGCCGCAACAGTCGTCATTTTCCCACGCTCTTTCAACTCCTGTCCTGTCGGATTTCGCCCTTTTAGGCACAACCAAAACGGTTTTCTCAAGTTTTGTCGGTCTTGACATTTCTGATTTCCTCAAACTACTTCTCGACACTCAAGGCATTCCTAAAACTTACTCAGTGTTGTTCTCTGTCAAGAACAGGACTCTACGAACCCCGCTGCATCAGTCCATGGCACATGAATCACAACTCAACTCACATCTTCAAATATTTCAAGACCAGGCTGTTGATCCGATTCAAACTTAGCCTTTCATTTGTCGTCCAAGGCTCAGCGTGCTGCTCTGGCACCTCACCCAACCCACAAACCTCGCAACGTCTTCGTTGCTCTACATAGTTCAAAGTTCAAACAGCATGTGCACGACAACGACGAAGATCATCCCCCCTACTCCGACTCGAAACTCGAATCAGGACCGAGCTGCTGTGCAACGTGTTACACGTACATGATCAACAGGTATTGTTCCGCAAAACTCCAGCTAACTTCGATGTGTTTCAATAGGTCATGCTACTAGTACTATATCGTACCGAAGAACACAGATGCAGATATCTATCTGGGACCAACTGCGCCTGCACCCGGGGGAAAAACTCCTGTGAGCTTGTTTCGTGATGCCGAGTGTTCGATCCAAAAACTTCGGGGCCTCTGGAAGCACTCTCGGTATGACTCGTGCCCTAATGCCCCGTATACTATCACACGGCTCAGAGTCATCGCTCTCCACAGACTCCACTCCCGGGGATGATTCTCCATGCTCGAGACTCAGAGGAATCATCTATCTATACCCTCTAATTCACGAAGCTTCTGTTCGAGGCTCCATCTGTTGAACTGTCAAAGGCGGTGACAATCAATACACGCATATGCTTGCCCTCTGCCAACAGTATCCACTCTTTTCCAAGCTACTATCATCATCATCATCATCATCAACGTCGCCTTCTTCTGTGTGATACGATGGTGCCGAACCTTTTGTACGTATAGAACTTCGCGCTTGAAACCCTCTTACCATTGAAAACATATCAAATACTCAGTCATATTAATGATCCCCTTGAAATCAACTGTCGAGCCCCTACTCGCTTTGAGATTCCTCAATTAATCGGGACGCGATGTATCGTGATGAACAGAGGCACTTGGGACAGACAACTCCGCCCCCATCTTCGTGAAGCACTGTAGGCTATTACTTTAAGGTATGTGATAAGTTCAGTTCACTTCGTATTCTGATGTCCCACGAATGTTTTCAGACTACCAGATATTCTACGAATACAAACATTCGTCTTGCGCTAGCGTTCAACTCGAATCCAGGAATATACGGTCGAATAACATAACAAATACATCTCACTTAGGACTGAACCAACTCCTTCGGAACCCGATCCGTCACGCCAAGTGCCCAATCCGAAAATTCCAACGCCTCCAATCGCCTGATCTTCGTTCTGATATGATGCCACCGTATAACAGACGACTCATGGGCACCATCACTGGCAGCCTCGTCGCTTTCCTGGTCCCCGGACTCGACGAGTGTCATGGATCCTTCTCGAGATTCCCGATGACTGAGACTCAGAGAAATCATCTCCGCTTTCAAATCATGAATCCTCTGCTCAAGTTCCATCTGTCGATCTGTCCGAGGTGGAGCCACCGATCTGCTCTGCCCCGGGCCTCCAGTGCCTCTGTATCCGATTGATACCAAGCGACTCCAGCCATCAGTATCACCAGCGCCATCGCCATCATCACCATCTTTGTCGCCATTGTCACCATCGACACCATCACCCCGGGCTTTGGGTTCGGTTTCATCATCGTGATACTGCCCCGAACCTTTTGCAAGCGGCGGACCAAAACGAGATTGGAAGCTTTTCAATACAGGATACTTCTCGCTCGTGCTATCTATACTGGAGTTCCTCGAAGTTGCTCGTGATATCGACCGACTAGTCAACTGAGATTGACCATCGATCCCTGTAGCAGGCTTTAGCATAGCCGGCAACCTCGTTTGCACTCCTGGATTTTTCACCATCCTGTCTGCATGGAACGAGGTCGTTGCCCATGCGCCGGATGATCTAGATTTGCGGAGGCGTTGATTCTTTTTCTTGTGGCAGTAGCGGTATAAGATCCAGAAAAGAATGGCGAATAGGATGAAAAGGCCACCTCCGACTGACCCGCCTATGATAGCTGATAATTGCACTGTCCTTTTTGTTTTCATTTCGCCTCTGATTTGAGAAGGATTACCGGATGCGAAGCTTGTAGTCGTTGGAAGAGTGAGTGAAGGGCTTGGCGAAGGGGGTGTAGTTGTGGTCCCAGTAGCCGTCAGCATACTCCTTCAGGTGATATGTGAGCAACTTAAAGAAGGCTACTAGGAACTTGACTCACGATGTGCTCCCCGACTCAGAAGTCTGAGCCGCTACAGCATCACTGCCAATTGGAAATGGGTCGGTATTGAAGTTACCCGATCTGGAGGAATTTAGATGTAGACGAATTTCAGAAACAAGGAAAGGGCTCATACGGTGAGAGGTATTCCACAAATATCTCAACGGAGTCTGTAGCTGCCCTTCATCAAGTATGTCAGCTCATACGTCCGTTCAACAACCTTTTGGTTGTGACGATGATGGCTCACCCCAATGTTGGAATTGTCAATGAAAATATCTTGTGCTGTGGATCCCCCGATATCGGGAGGAAGCTGCTAAAAGGACCGACGGTGACTGATGTACCATCTTGAGAGAATACAACATCGAAGGGAGGGGGCGTTGAGGATCCCCCTACAGTCCCTTCTGTGACAATGCCTTGGGTGAGCACTCCGGTTGCGATACTCTCGAAGAAGAATGGTGGTGATGGTGATGCATTATTGCCATCATTTTGCGCGAACACTGAATGAATGACTCCATGAATGGCAAATGTCCTTCATCTTGTCTGTTAGTCGAAGGGGATTCAAGAACCTATGAGTTTGTTCGTGACGCACCAGGAGAGGAGCTTGGACAACATGCGAACCGCTACAACAGGAGAGGGGAGGGAGAGAAGGAGGTAGTGGGATCGCGGCTTCAAGTGCTGTTTTTTGGGGTTTCCTAAAGATCAGAGATGGGTGAAGGTGACAGATAAACTTGATCAGGTTGTCACCGTCTCCATCATTGGCTTGATAAGATCTGGTAAGATGCCTGTCCTCAGTTACCCAGCTCTCAAAGCGTGGTAGAGGGCATCCAGGCTGTATCATACGAATCACGAACCGCTGAAAATGTTATACAGCTCTCAGATGAGTGTTTCGGTGGGAAATCAACCCCATACTGGTTCGCATCATCTCCATAGTCTCGAAGATTTAAGCACTGGCTCTGTTGGTCCGATGTTCTGGCTCCTGGTAATGAGATCTAGGAAGTACTCCCGCGCTCACCCAATGTCTATGAGATATTCAAATTGGTGAACAACCTTACCCGGGAGCCGGAGGTCCTTGCCCACGGCGCCTACTCCCCACGTGTCATAGACGCCCTTAGACGTCGCCGCCGGCCGGCAAGTTTACGAAGTTGACAATGATCAACATGAACTCGACCTACTCCTCAACCTCAAGCCTCGATGTACTGGGCTGACGCGGACGTTGGGCTGCTGTGGGTCACATTAGGCTACTACTAGGTATGCGACTTCAATTCACTTTGGATTCTGATAGCCCACAAATGTCTTTTCAAACTGAACAGATAATACAGATACGAATATTAATATTCAACTTGTACAAAGTCTCGAATCCAGGAATATATAATCGAATATTACAATAGCACAATCACATTCAGGAAAGGAACTCCTTTGGAACCTGGTCCGTCGTACCAAGTGCCCAATCCGAAAATTCCAGCGCTTCCAGTTGCTTGATTTTGGCTCTGATATGATGCCACCGTATAACAGACAGCTCAGTATCATCACTTTCCACGGACTCGACGAGTCTCGGGGAGCCTTCCTGAGAGCCTCGATGACTCAGAGAAATCATCTGTGCCCTCAAATCATGAATCTTCTGCTCAAGCTCCATCTGTCGATCCGTTCGAGGCGGTGACAATCTGTTCAGCCCTCTGCCATATCCACTCGATACCAAGCTACTCCCGCTCTCGTCACCATCATCGTCACCATCACTGGCTTCTGATTCATCGTGGTATCGTCCTGAACTTTTTGCATGCCCGGAACGCGACTGGAAGCCTTTCAGCGCTGGATACTGCTCGTTCGTACTATCCACACTCGAGTACGCCGAAGATGCTCGCGATACCGACCGACGAGCCACTTTGGACTGACCATCGATTCCTAGACCTAAAGGCTTCTCGAGTGTAGGGATCACTCCTTGCCTTTTCACCATCATATCTGCATGGAACGTTGTTGGCCATGCGGATGATTCAAACTTTCGTTGCTGATTCTTCTTATGGCAGTGGCGATACAAGATCCAGAGAATAACGGCGATCAAGATAGCAAGGGCTCCTCCAACTGACCCGCCTACGATCGCTGAAATATTCACCGGCTTCGTTGATGTACCTTCGGCAGCCAATGGTGTTGCAGAAGGTTTTCCAGATGTCGAGCTTGTATTCATCGGAGAGGTGGATAAAGGAGGTGAGGTGGTTGTAGGGGGGGTTGAATTGGATGAATTGGATGAATTGGATGAGGTGGTTGAAGGGGTTGAAGGGGTTGAAGGGGTTGCAGGGCCAGAAGAGAGATTGCTAAAGTTTTCCAGATCAAACTCGAGTATTACACTGACTCATATGTTCGTGGGACTCACGAGTTCAACGTGCTCGAATACATGTTGGTGCCACTGGTGGCTTGCCTATCATTGAATATGTGAGCAAACTGAAGAAGGTTTGGCACTCGATTCAACTCACGTTGCGCTCCCAGTTGTCGTCATCACTCCTCCGAGTGTGACAGTCTGAACCGTCTGAACCGTCTGAATCGGTTGGCCAGTGGGTCTGGAGAAAGTCAAGTCTGGACAGGCAGCACAACAACTGAAGAACATACCCCGGGGTTTCAAGAAATATCACGACGGTTTCTGAGACTGCACTACGTTGACTACATCAGCTTCTGCGTTCTTTCAACACCTTTTTTGCTGTGAAAACTCACCCCACAGTTGGAACTGTCAAGATGATTCCTGCATGCATTGATTTCCCCGTTATGGAAGAGTAGCTGGTGATTGGAATTGTAGTGACCATTGTGGAATTGTTTAGTACAGAAAACACAAGGTTGAGAGGAGGGCCTGGGGCCTGTGGGTTGATTCCTGCAATGGTCGCTTGTGTGACATCGCCTGGGGTGAGCGAACCGGATACTAGGTCGCCTTCGATGCTGGGATGGTTATTCGGCATCTGCGCGAACACTGGCACGCGAACGACATGTATAGTAGCAAATGTCCTTTGTAGATCCGTCAACTTCGATCAGCTTGGATAGTATATTCGCAGCGCACCAGGCAAAAAGCTTGAGCATCATCCTGACTGCTATGGTAGTAGAGGAGACGACAGGGCTGTCGAACACGGAAGAGGGAGAGAGGGGGAGAAGGGGATTGCAATAAGGGGACACTGCCTTGAGGAGGGTTCGTTTATGCCAGTCCCACAAGGCCGCATAGGTTTTCCAAAACATCAAAGATGGTGAGATTGACAGATGAAGATCAGGACGTATACCCTCCATCATTGGCATGGTAAGCCGCCTGTACCTTATACCCTACCGCGATACATTGAACAACGAACGACCGTTGCGCTGACGGTCAACGATCCAGTAATAAGAGCGTGCCGGGTGCACAGTAAGATATGGGTATAGTACCCATATATAATTCTTGGATTGCATTGGATTGCATGAAATTCTAGTTCGGTAAGTATGCTATAGTACTTGAGGCAGTTTCGGATGAGCAGTTCGGCGGGAAACCAATCTTGTAAGGCCCATTGGCATCATCTCGATTGTGTCCAGTGCTTGAAGTTCGAGCACTGGCTTTCTGGACCCGCTGTCCTAAGGCTGTCCTGGGTCGTGGTCACTGGTGATACAACGGCGTCACAACTCGTAACTGGTCTGATAGTAACAGTCTCGGATCCAACACAGTGCCGTCTGGTAAGAGGCGCAATAGAAACATTGTTGTGGAAGCCTCTGAACTCCATCGAATGACTACATCGATATCTCGATCAAGTCATTAGGTTTAGCCTGTGTGAATCGAGGAGGGTAGTAGTCATAAGATACTACGGCTGAGGGCGCACCGATATCCCATAAGGCTTTCCAAGGTAGTTTAAGCAGAATCCTGTACAGTGTTATGTATGCGTTCTTGTGTCGGAAAGCCAGACGACTACGTCAATCATGATTAGAGCTTACAATACTTTACATATAAGTATACCAGAGAGAGATTCAAGAAGTACAAATCAGAAAGGTCCAACACCCAATGCCCAATCTGACTCATGAATCTTTTTCAACAATTCAACCCTCCTGTGGATCTGCCTCAGTTCCTGTTCTTGACCTTCTGATATCATCTTGCTAGAGGATATGTCTCCATTTCCTTGGAGATGCAATATCTTCGCTTGGAGTTTCTGAATTTCCTCTTCGAGCAGCTTCTGCCTGTCGGTTCGGGTACGAGGCGGAAGTACAGGGATAGGGAACAGGGATCCCGAAGCAGCGCTCCCGGCGGACGAAGATAGCGCGCTGAGAGAAATACTGGGGACCTTCCGGTCTTTGGTACGACGAGCTGAGTTAGTAGTAGTGTTGCTGCTCACAGAGCTAGCATCAGGGCTGCTGTCGTAGTACCGGGCAGCGGGTATCGGTGGCAGTACAGAAGGAGAAAAACGTTTCTGGACGAAAACGTTCGATACAGAGTCTTGAGGTGATAGCATGCTCTTTGGTGAGCGACGGAAAGAAGCCTCATAGTAGTCGCAGTCATCCGAAATTTGTTTTTCTTTATCGATAGACCACTGGTCTACAACTGTGTCTGAGCTGAAGCTTCGAACCCTTCCGGTTGAGATAATATTGGTCGTCCGGCGACGGGTGCGGTAGCGACGATAGAGGAGAACAACTCCAAGGAGGAAGGCTATTCCTACGGCGCCCACGACTGCCCCGATGATAACAGCAGAGCGTTTAGTAGTGTCTCCTGCCGGCGATGTATTCGAAGGAGAGCTGTCGTAAACAGGATCTGTCGTTGTGGAACTTTGGGATTCGGTGATAGTCACAGTGCCGGCTGGCTTCTGCGGGCTTGTCATCCTGTTCAACTTTCGCATCACGATACACTTGACTAGAAAGCTGAATCAACGTACATTGCCATCATTGGTGTTGGGTGTCTGTAAGATAATCAGATATAATCATCGAATGAAATGATTATTTCGACTTACCCGCTATTAGATGATAATTTACTGTTGAGGTTCAGTTGAGTCTTCAAATAATGCATTTGGACGTAAAATCGCAGCTTACGTGGACGCGGACGGCGTTGGAAGTGGTGCCACCATGACCTCAGTGGTATAGAATGGTTTTGGATCTCTGAAGTGGAAGTTCAGCGCAATGAACGAGGTCGGGTTTGTAGTGGTACTGACTGAAGAGAGCGAACCGCGAGGATCTCGAATAAGCTGTTGATTTCGAAAAAAGAATGAGCGCCGACAGGAATCACTAACACAGGATTTGTGACTCACCCTGGTTCATGGAAATCGATAGGGTCCATTCCTTCATCATGATTTTGCGACTCTGGAATTGATACAAGGGTCTTATTGACAGTGGGACCATCCGGATTGTCTAGCTTGATTTTCAACAAGGAAAACTGCCCGCTGGGATCATGTTGGTCACGCTTCCATGATACTGTCTGTGAGGGCGTAGCAGCGGTAGGCGTTCCATACGGCGGAAAGGATAGGGAAAGTGACTTGGCAACTGAGAGCCACGAGATGAACACACTGTCCGAGCATGAGAATCATCATAGCGGGGTCAAGGCGACGATGGTATACGCACAAAAGAGCGAAATACATTCCAGCCAGCGGAATTGGACAGGTCGAAACGAAAGTCGAGACGGAAACAAAGTTGTTTGCGTGTCTTGGACTTCAATAAAGGAGAATGGTAGGCATGCAGGGAGAGTATGACGTGATTTCCGTACAAATATTATTAGCGCCTTGTACATTACTCAGCGCCTCGTGAATTTCTCAGCGCCTCAAAACTCAATGCCAAATTTATTCTTTCGGCCGGAAATCTGGCCAGCGCACTCCGTAAATTCAGCGCACTCCACAACAAACCAGCGCACTCCACAACAAATCAGCGCACTCCATGATAAATCAGTAGCACTTTGAGATTTCACCTTGTCCCATGTACTTTTTTGGCATTTCATAGTTAATAATTGACAATTAGACAATAATTCTCTATTTCCTTACCCTAATATTGGTTAATTCCAATTATTCCTCTCATCAGCTCTTATCTAGAGCTATCTTATCAGAACAAGGTCACATGTCACCAGCTTTAGCGCCCAAATCAAATGACTCTGACTCATGAGTCCAGACAAATCTGATGATCGGACCGAATCTGAGTGATCGGAATCAGTGGGAAATTGACACCTGACAAGGTCACATGATATTCACATGCTCCTGAGAACTAATGTTTTCGTGTCTCCTCGTCTCTCCTCAGGTCCATCTCCTTACACATGAGCTGTTTCTTGGCTATGTTATTTACATTAATAGTATTGAAGAGCATTGTCCAGTATTATTAGCAGCTTTAAAATATATAATGAGCCAGGAAAGGCTAAATGATGAGTGGATATCTCAAAGTGCTACTGATTTATCATGGAGTGCGCTGATTTGTTGTGGAGTGCGCTGGTTTGTTGTGGAGTGCGCTGAATTTACGGAGTGCGCTGGCCAGATTTCCGGCCGAAAGAATAAATTTGGCATTGAGTTTTGAGGCGCTGAGAAATTCACGAGGCGCTGAGTAATGTACAAGGCGCTAATAATATTTGTACGGAAATCACGTCATAGGGAGAGGCTCACTATGTTCATCTCTCAGGTTCCATGGCAGTTGTCATGATCATCAGGTGGGTAAGGCGACGACTGATGAACGCGGACCAAACATAGCTAGTTCCCATAAGTACAATTCCAACGTTCAATATCAATGCCAAGTCCAACTGACGCCGAAGTTGAAGTGAGATGGCAACTTGAACCGTGTATTGTCGGATGCCTGCCACTGTCTGGCCATGGACATAGGATTAGTGGATTCAAATGAGGTCAAGTTGCACTGCAAAAACTATCGTTTGAATAATGTTAGATCATCACCTAACTGAGTTGAGCGTTCTCAATTGATAGCAATGGAAATAGAAAGTTGGGGACGTCCGTCAGGAGCAATTATGACAGCTATTTTGGGACTTTATTTGACTTTGACCCGTTCTCACACTTTCGGTATCGACTTGGACCGAGTTCCGCTGCCGCAACCGCTGACTTTCGACTGAAATCACAACAAAGACTTCTCACTAGAGACTAATACTCAAATAGACATTGAAACTTTGAGTTTTGACTTGAGTGTAATGAGTATTTACTCAGTCTTATTGACATAAGACTTCTCAGAATTGGAAAGAACATATTTACTCCTCTCAATATTCGGTTTACTTTGAGTTATGATATGCAGACTTTCCACAGTGGTCGTTTTACATTGAGTCCTGACCTGAAGACTTTCAACAGTGGCCAATGAACAACAAATCCGTTCAAAAAGACTCATGAATCGAGTGTAGAGACTGATGGTTCTGGCAACAAGATGCGATACTTTCGCATGTTGACTAGTATGATTGGCCCGCCTGTTCTATCAATATATTATAGTGCAGAAGCATGTTATCATAAGTCCTACGTCGTTGAAGCAGAATTGGACCTCTGCTTGATAATCTCCAATCCAGCTCCTTTCCGATGCTCAGAAAACCATCTCGTGAGGATACTAGAAAATATAAAGAACGATTCATAGTACAGAAGCATGTTATCATAAGTCCTACGTTGTCGAAGCAGAATTTGACCTCTCTTTGATGATAATCTCCAATCCAGCTCCATTCCGATGCTTAGAAAACCATCTCTGAGGATACTGGCCCTTGGACAAAACCCAAGACAACTTGAGGTATTTTCCAAGGTTCTCAATTTTCTTGATGGCGGCGATGAGGGTGGAGCTTGGTCGGTTTAGCGGTTTTACGGCTCTCCTTTGGTTGGCGGACGTCCTCTTCAAAGTAGAAGATGGTGGCAATGAGGGTAGAGCTTGGTCGGTTTAGCGGTTTTACGGATCTCCTTTGGTTGGTGGACGTCCTCTGCAAAGTAGAATTGAACGATTCATAGTACAGAAGCATGTTATCATAAGTCTTACGTCGTCGAAGCATAGTTTGACCTCTCTTCGATGATTTCAAATCCAACTCCATTTCGATGCCAATATTCTCGGTTTGGTCCTTCCAGCAGAATCAAGACAGTGCAAGGCGTTATTGAAGAGTGAAGCTTGGTCGATTTAGTGCTCTTACGGCTCTTCTTTGGTTGGTGGCCGTCCTCTGCAGACTAGAATCGAGTTGCTTTGGAGGTGGGGACGAGACACTTGCCACTGTTTGTGTCACCGCCGAGGGAGTTTTCTACGGTTTCCGGCGTGGGCTCGATAGCAGGCTTTTCGGATTTTTCACAGACCGCACTTTGCAGCGACCTGGGTGAGGGAGAAACGTTCAGCACCGGGAACGATTTCTTTGCTTCTTGCCATCTAGATGAAGAAAAAAGAGTGTCAGAATCGAGAAAGGCTAAATGAGAATTGAGATTACTTGGATGTTGAGGAACGGGTTACTTAAAGACATTCTTAGGCGCCGATTTTCATGACGACTCATACTTTCTGAGCAATAGAAACCTTGTAAGACTTACTGAACCACTGTTACAAGCCAAGATCATCAATATAGATATAGCACTGAGATACAATAGCACAAATATGGCAAGACGGGCACGACACAACGAGAACCACCACCGACCGATACCAAGTAATGCTATTCTGGCACAGCTGCAAAACAAACAAAAAATAAGACAATAGGGAATAATTGAGAAACATACTGTAAGAGTTCTGATGACTAGAAAGCGTGAGGACAGGTAGTTCGAGCATGTACAAGCCCAGTGCGCCACAGATTCACTACATCACCTTCATTAGAACTTCGGTCTAGCGAGTCAATGACTTCGTCCATCCATTGTATTTGATCAGCTGTCATTGAACCTGAAGGGGGCTCAACCTCTACGGAGTTGAGCTGTGCCGGAGGTCCGTGTTGTCCATGCCATGTATTAGCTCCTTGCTCGTGTGCGTAATTCTGACGAAGGGAATCTAACAATGCCTCGTCCCGAACTCCTTCCCAATCAATTCCAAACTCCTGAAGTTCTTCATCGCTCATTGTGAATTGATCTAACGAATCGCCCCGGATTCCTTGGGAAAGCATATCAAAGCCCCACATGTCCTCCGGGCTACGGGTCGGTCCATCACCACGGCGCTGAGAAATACGATGGCAGTTCCATGATTGGACCCAAAAATACAAGGAGTGATTGATGACAGGAAGAAAGAGATGCTGTAGAAGCCATATATGATTTCGGTTGTTCACGTCGAGCTGATGGTCGTCCTCTAATCGAGTAAAGTGAGTGTTCCAGCGCTGTGATATGTAGTTCGACACGTCGACCCATAATCTTTCAATGCGAACATTGTGTACCGACCTGAGATACGAATGAGCGTTGTATGTTATGATAATCATGAGTCCTACATACCGTCCCCAGATGTATGATCCTCGCCCTGGTCCCCGAGCATGTTCCATGAATGCTGCGACCCATACGCTTTCAACCCCGTGGTCGCCGCGTACCCGAGATGGAAGTCCGTACTGTGATGCAGCAGAGAGAAATAACGAAAGGACCGTTGACGGACGATTGTTGTTGGCAGCTTGAAGACCTGTGATCATTCGAGAATAGCCATTGATGAATCCATGGATGACTATTCCCCACCTGATTAGACCTGTGAACACGTCAGATAATCAATTAAACGAATATGCTAAGCATTCACGATGATGGCCATCATGATGCCATAGAGAATTAGGACCAGGTACGCTATACCGACGACGACGAATTCGAATACGGTCAAAGACACGGTGCACAGGATCTACTCGTATGAGTGAGTGGCGGATGCTTTCGTACGGAACAACCTGCCCGAGCCTTCGGAGCATTCCATGAAGCATCTGGATCCCTGCTCGAGGATAATGGGTCCGCAGTAAACTGACGAGTGAATCAAGAGTATCATTGGACATATTTGAGTGACGACTAGATGAAGATGAGGGAATTGAAGCTGCTGCGTTTTCAATGTCAGGATGGAAGCTAGCAGGAATTTCGAGATTGGGATTGAGATCGGTGTTGTCCTCGATAGAAACTTGGCCTTCAAATGGGACACCTCCTGGGGTGACAAGGCCATATTCTAGAAGCGATCTTCGTACCGTTCTACGGCTTATTCCGAGAAATTCAGCAATTCCGGTTGTAGTACGATGAGTGTGTGCCCATTGCAGAAAGCTAGGGTCAATGACTGCTCGAGGATGACCGGCTGAGCCGTTTCTCGACCATTGTAAGACTTCTGGACGGCCATGGTGAGATTCCTCAATACGGCGGCTTCGGATAGTTTGGACATCAAGTATCATGAGCTGTAGATTGTCACGAAGGATTTGCCATTCGGATTGGTCTAGAGATACACTCGCATACTGTTCATGGGAGAAAATTCAATGAAGAGTGCAAGAAGGTGAGACCTGAATGACGAACCTGAGAGACAAGCTGAGAGAATTCACCCATGTCTTCTAACAACAGCTGGGGATGAAAGACATCCGTTTGATCGTTGGCTACTTGGTGAACAGCTGTATTGAATTCATGATAGTATCGTCGAAATTCCTGAAGCAAATCGTTCGAACTGGAGGATTGAACTATTCCAGTATTGATAATGACGGCGTTGCAGAAATGTAGCCTGACAAGGATGTACCACGCTAGGAGGAAGGCATGA
The DNA here is from genome assembly GCA_027919835.1 of Lentinula raphanica. Lineage (NCBI taxonomy): Eukaryota > Fungi > Basidiomycota > Agaricomycetes > Agaricales > Omphalotaceae > Lentinula > Lentinula raphanica. Next base: position 285,348 of record JANVFP010000049.1, read on the forward strand.
AATCGTATTGACCAGTACCGCGCCATGGTTCTGTTCACCTTGAAGAAGTCGTCAACAACGACTCAAGCATCGGCTGATGAAATCATGTGAATACTACATATTTCCATATTCGTACAACTTCGAAGCATTCAAATTTCAACCGTTTTTGGATCTTGACTTTCGCGTCAATGTTCAAAACAGGGATGACGTTCTCCTGCGATTCGTATAAAAGCCCAGCTCTCTCTTTCTCCATCCAATCCGCACTTGTTCTGACCTTTCCTGTTCGCTCTTTTGTTTTCTTTCACCAACCGTAAGTGCCTGCTCCTTTTACTGCAACCGTACTGATACGTATGGTTTTGAAAAGCATCATGGATCATTCCCAATGGTTGCAACATTCGTTTCAGGCAATGATTGCCAACAATCCCCAACTCTTTCTCCAGATGCTACAGCAAAATAATCAAACACAGTCTACATCCTCATCTAATTCATTGGCGTCCAATCCACAGCTATTACAACCAGTCACTTCTGCCCCAAATTCTGCGTCGTCGCCGGCTGTTCCTGCTCCTCTGCCTTCGTTAGCTTCTGTGCCTTTGACAGCCATTCCTGCACCTGCACCTGCACCTGTACCTGCACCTGTACCTGCACCTGCACCTGTACCTCCTGCGCCTGTACTTGCACCTCCTGCGCCTGTACTTGCACCTCCTGCGCCTGTACTTGCACCTCCTGCGCTTGCACCTCTCAATCTTAATTTTTCACAGGCTGTGGGCGCTTTACTACCACCAACTCCCAACTCAAACTCCTTGCCGCAGTCGCAGGCCATTCAGCCCGTCTCTAACTATGTATCACCGGTTTCAATGCTTTCATCAGTGACGGCCCAGAGAGCTCCTAATAGCGGACCATCCCGCCCCTTACCGACCTCTATGTTGCCACCGCCACAGTCCTTCCCTCCAAGCATCACTGCGATACAACATGCCAATCGCGACCGTCTAGGCCATGCCACTCTAACACTGGGTCAATCTTCCACTGCCACAAGAAAGAAGAGAGGCTCCGGGAAGAAGGCACCCCGACTGTTTGGAGCGATCGATGCCCCTAAGATCGAGGATGCAGTCGCACTTGCAAGTGATGGAACTCAGGTGGTCAGCTTGGTGGTCTTAGTCTATCCGCCACGGCTTACACCTGACCAGTGTCGTGTACGTGTTCTGTTTCTGAGAGGACTATTCTATCTTGTTGACGATGTGAATTACCGCAGACGTACAATGTTCCCGTCGAACTTCATCATTACTTGCAAAATCACGATGCGTTTCAAGCTGTACTCAACGCACTCTGTCTTGTACATCGATTCGATCACCTTCCGCTTCACACAAAAGTGGTAGATTTACTTGAAGCCGTATGCTCTTCCCTTGTTCAGCACGGCTGGATATTCCCAGAAAATCAAGAAGCATCGTCTTTCTTCAATCGGCACGAGCGTCTCGCTATCCAGCTATTGCGCTTCTCAGGCAAAGGAAACATCAACAACCACGCAAAGACCCCTCGATTGAGCCCAGGGAAGGTGCAATCTGAAGACATGACTTTGCGTGACATTGTCTTCAACACGGACGACTACGGCATCGCAAAGTATGTCATTACCAATTCGAAAAATTTATCCTTCATACGAGTAAGTCCTCGATGACCTTTTCACGTTCTCTATCTCAAGGTCCTTTCCTATGCTAGTCATTCGATCTCCGAACGTTTCGCTTAATATCAACCTAGCGGAAAAGAGTCTCGGATCCGACAATACTACCCGTAGACATTTCTGCCTATCGAAGCGAATCTATGGTATTTTTCACTCGGACACGGACACATATGTGGACGAAGGATTTGACGCGCTTGATGAGGACGACATCGAGTTAGGATGCAACAGAGATGATTCGAACCATGAAGATGAGGTATGTGCATGCTACTATAGTTTCAAGTCATTGATTAATTCTTTGTATAGGAACTCAGAGTTGTCGCTCGAATGCTCCATGATACCTCTGAAACGCTCACAGGTAGGTCTACACTCGTATCCATCCTATCTGTATTCAATATCATGTTATCTTGGGTAGTGGATTCAAACGCCGCATCGAGTTCTCGCAACCCAAGACGATTAAGGACTCCGGACCACCGTTCAGTCAGCCCCCTGTCCCGAACGAATATGTTGACTGAAGATGCGGGATCAGAAGTAAGAAGCCTCTTTCAATTAGTCCTCCTTGAATGTTAATAGCTCAAATATAGGAGGTCGAAATTTTGTGGGAGACCGACTGGGTACCTGCTCGTGACAACGCCGACGATGAATTGTTCTTCGTAAAAGACAGATCAAAGATTTTCAAGATAGTCAACGATCGCATTCGCAACGTTATGGACATTGAGCCTTTGGGTTTTATGGTCAAAGGCGAAAGTCCACAAGAAATGGTTCCCGTTTACACCGATCTCGTACAGCGTGCAATAGACGAAGAAGATTTCTCGGCACTCCTCTCCCAAAACAGACATTTCCAATTGTGAGTTTTCATTTACCGTCGTCGGTTAGTGTTTCACAAAAGCTCATCGCTTGTCATCAAGAATCGCTATTGACGATCGTGGTGTCGAGTCCTATATAACCTCTGGGCCCGGCCTCGAGAAGGAGGTCATGAGCCTCTTCTTCAAGGCAAAACTCGAAGGTCATATACATGATTATCTGATCCTGGTCAATGACGATTATACAACTCTTTCTACGGCGCCCCTCTCCTCAGCTGCGGATCTATCTGCAACTAAGAAGAATGAGCTCACCGTTTTCGGTGCCGCTATAGGTTTAGCTCTTGTCCATGGAAACTATCCATTGAACATCAACCCTCTTCTTCTCGTCTACCTCCTCAACTCGAGCAACCTGAAATCGTTAACGAAGGACCTCGTGAAGGACCAGTTCCCAGAATTGTATCAAACCCTTACTCGCTGGATTGACCTTGAACATTCTAACAACAATCTATCGTACTTCGAGTCACACTTTGCAACCTATCATAATCTTCCAGTATGTCATTTACTCATCTCTCAGAACTACATTAACGGGTCTTGATCCAGGTCACAGTTTTACAAGGCCATACAGAAAGGCACCACCGCTCACTTGCTTGGACGATGTTACACAACGCGATTGTCGGTCCTGCAACAACTGATCACCCGTACTTCAAAGCATTGTTGAAAGGTCTCTTCCTTCCTTGTAAACCTATTGGGCTCGACTTACCAGAGGTACGTTGATCCTAATCGTTGAGTTCGAGTGATTATCTAACCTCAACTTTTCTACAGCTTGCAGCTGCTTGTGTTGGGGGAATAGACGAGTTCGTTCTGTCGCTCTTGCAATCACGCATCACTGGCGATTATGAAGCGCTCCGGCTGGAATACACCGATAGAACCTCCGTGGTTACTCACGCTGAGCTTCGTGATGCCTACGAAGGAGTTCCTGGTTGGTCTGGATGCAGCTTCGAAGATATCTTTCGAGAGTTTCTTGAGGGCTCTGGTATACCCTGCCCCTTGCTCATGGCAGAAGTGCGAGGCAGCTTTACCGATGTTGTCTCGCTTGAAGATTCCTCAGAAAAAAGCTATCGCATGCGTATGTTTTGCTGGGCGGCTACGGGCTCACCATTCATCCTGACCGATGGGTCACCAATCGAGGTGCGTAACTACCGATTCGTAATACCCTTTCACTGTAATGATATGTTACAAAAGGTCATCCTCATTGACGATAGTGATCCCATGTACTTCAGCCTTCAAGACCATCGCATGACCAAGAGAGAGAGGCTCCTAAAACTTGGAACTATCGCCTTTAAGACCTGTACCCGCGTTATGCAAGTCCCTGCTTCGTATCTCTTGAAGCTCTTGAATGCTTCGTATGACAGTGGTCCGGAGCAGCTATACAACCTCAAGGACATCGTTTTCCACTGGCTTCTAGTTCAAATCCTTACTGGAATCGGGTCTTACAATATTGTTTAGTTTATCAGACTGCTTGAAGTTTCATATATCTACCCTACATAGGCTACATCTACCCTATAATATTCTGTCCGCATGATATTTTTGTCGTAGACTCGTATTCCAGAGTTGAATGAACAGCTTTGATCAATCATATCGAATATATCCTTATTGGGAACAGGAATCGGGATATCGGGATATCGGGTAATGAGGTGCTCTGTGATATTCACGTGAGCTTCCGACGTGGGTATCAGTAATCTACCTCGGCCTGTTTCTACTATTGTTTATCTTCCCCTCCCCTGTCACCCCATCGTCACCCATTGTTCTGCTGAAGACCTCCCATCGTGCCAAGCAGTCCTCACACTGCCTGCACTCAGGATGGTAGAGAGACCGCCTGTGTTAAGACCGGTTGTGACCATTATTTTTTTCTTCAATCTGTCCTAGTTTGCTTACATTACAACCTCGTAGACGGAGTCCTGTAGGTCAGCCAGACCACAGTCGCGACCACCATGTCCAATGCCTCAAGCATCCCTCCACTAAGCTATGCGACATATTGCCTTCATCCAGACATCTTAACCCGGTTTTCTGACCCAGCTTCAAGTACGTGTATTAATTCTGCCTCGTCCACCTCCATCCATTCATAATCTACCACAGCTCTACAATCGTTCGATGGTCAAGTAGGCGCTGTACTACCAAACGATTACCTGATATCATCCCCTAATTCGAATGTACTATATGCACCACCCTTGTCATCCCGACGTGTACGCCTATGTCGCCACTTTCATTTTTACATGATGATCCCCTCTTCTACCCACAACCCTTTGACGAAACACGGCCACATTTGCCATTAATTCAAACACCTTCTCCTGATCCAAATCATCCGTTTGCAGCTGCCTGGTTGATACCTTCAGCTGAAGACTTCGACGCCAAAGCATCAGACTTTTTGTATAATGCTGTCGTATTGGACACCACAGTTTATCTACGCCTAAAAGCTCTTGCGTATGACGTTCTCAAGACCATAAATCTCAGTGAATTCCAATCCGATCCATATCTCACGCAGGGTTCACTTCAGGTCGATCGTATGCTCAGTTTATTGCAGGTTGCGGCTCCTCGTGAGGATATTCTTCTGCGTGTTGCATTTTTGCAACGCAGTATTCTGGAATTAGACGCCCGCATTCAGTACCGTTCTCAAGATTGGAACACTGTCATAATCGGAAAGAAGCGGAACTACGAAATCCCAGACTGTCTGGCTGTTATCGGAGCGTTTACAGACAATAGTTCTACCGCTGACACGTTGTACTGTCTGGGAATCCCGGTTTGGTTTGTTCGCCCAGTCAAAAACACCCCTGATGCCCGAATCGACCGTGTTGCTTCTTTGATCGCTGAGGACAGCTCACGAATCATTGAACTACCTTCTGGTTTTCGAATGGACGGCACTGATGCTGAACCTAGCCACAAGATCATATGGGAAGGTCCAACCAATAAACCAGAGTGCTTCGCGGCAATGAATGCTTATTTGCAATCGTTGCTCTACCCCTCGTCCGTCTTCGGATCCCATCAGATGCAGAGCTTATCCTCTTTCCAAAAAGCCATCTCGACCAGGGCAACCTTAAATCATTCTGCCGGTCACGCCAGTTCTAGTGGTCTAAACCACCCCAATTCGACCTTACGCTCGTCCATGAGGCCCGCGCCATGTAAGATCTCATTACACATTGCAATTTTCATCAAACGACTCATCTTGAATAGATTCTCAGAAAAATCGCAAGCAGCCACAACTTCACAAGCAAGGGATCAATACCTTTCTTCAACTGAAAAGTCCAGCAATGCCGCCTGCGATCTCGGCTTGGGCACGAGCTCTCGAGTATCACTCCACCTATAACCAGTCGCTTCGACGGCCTGAGACCCTCAAATCTGGTTATTTCCTCCCTCCTCCTAGATTGCTAGATGGGCCGGCAAATCCAAGTACACGGGCGTTTTATTACCGTAGCTGGCTCAAGATTCGTCCGTTTATTTTACAATCTCTCGACGGTTTGACAAAGCCAGTGAACTTGTCTGCCAAACAATGGCGCTGCCTGCTCGATGTTGTCGGGGGCCATGCTCCGAGCACCTCTACACAAACAAAAAATGCCATTCTTCGAAACGAAATGCGCATCGTTGTCGAGACTCTGATCACTCAAAGCAGCTCTCACTCATTAAATCTTGATGATCCAACGCCTCAAATCGAGGAATTTGCAGGTCAACCAGTCGACTGCAAAAATGAACCACCCCCAAGAAGATTGCGTCTCAAATCATCTGGGAGATATCCGAATTGAGTTTCCGTCAGGAATTGGTCGCGTTGGATCGCCAGCTAGACAAAAGCAGACTCTCCCTGGCTGAACGGGATGCCTTGCTGGATGCATGTTGGGTGGGGTCTAGGTCTCAGGTAGATATCGACAAGGGAGATGAAGGACTTGGAGCCCCTACTGTACAGAAACGTGCACCTTACATCCACGCTTTACATCACCTGATGAGAAGCTGGAAAGGCAACAAACCAGAAGAGTTGCATTGTGATTTTCCTGACGATTATGAAGCCCATAATTATATTACTCATCTCGAACAGGTCGAACAAGCATTAGCATACTTCTATACCACATTTTTTTATTGGTATTTGCGCGTGCAGCCTCAATTCCACACTCCATTGTCCCGTTGATTGACCATTTTGTATTACCGTATCGTCTTGTATTCCCTATGTATGATCTTGGACACAACTTGTTGTAATGGGAAATTTAGATTGTATTAATCAAGTCCGACAATATTCACAGTGGTGGGTTATGGGTTTGATAATGTCTCATTTCGTTCGCGCACAAGATTGTCATAAAAGCATAGATCCGATTTATTATGATACATGGGATCGAGTAAGTGGTTCAATTATAGCAAGAGCAGATTTCAAACTAAAAGCATGGTCAGACAGCACAACAGCAAACATGGAAAAAGAAGCTAAGGACGGTCAACAAGGCAGTCCATGATCATTCTTCGATGGTGCTTCATACGAGATCGGGTCAAGCTTGCCAGCCTGGCATCCGGCGAGTCCTCTGGCAACATTCTGGATAACCAGAGTATGGAAGGACGTATTCTGGAAAAAGTCGACGATTAGTTGCCAGGTATCAACGGCCTCTTGATAATTCTGCCTTTGAACTGATAATGCTAGTTAGAAATTTTCACATTACAAAAGCAGTTGACGTACCTGGGTCAGCAGGCTCAATCACGTTGGGATCCCACATTTTCTCAGCAGCAATCTTGTTAGCCCAAAGAAACAGATTGGTTTTAGCCATGTATTCCTCCTTAGTCCATTCACTCATTTGAGGATGGTCTCGAACGAATCGATCATCCCGTCCTCCCATTGATAAAACTGTTCAGACAGGTCTTTATCGCCCTTTCTTTCTTTATACCCCATGCCAAAGATAAGTGATCTGATTCATGCCAGTCTTGTACGACGACTGACAACCATTCAGTCGAATACGTGATTCCATGAGGTTTACTGATCTGTAAAAGTTCGCAAGCGTGATCAATATTCCACGCACGAACGGGCGCCGACGAGGGATCATGAGCATCAGAAGATTCCGCAGGCTGAGAGAGCATCTCATCCGGTACTACCTCATGTGAAGACGTCGGCAATGCGCCTTCCTGTAACTCAGAAGGGTTTCCCTGTGGTCAGAGGGTCTTCCTGGACAGACAAGTTTTCCAGCGTCGAGTATGGATACGGCATCGGAGCAGATCTATTCGTCTCCTCAAAAAGACGTATCACCTTGTACAGACCAAGTGTTAGTAGACCATGCGTTAGCAGACGACGAATCGGACGACCACGGTTAGCATACGAAGGATCGGACATCGCGTTAGCAGACGAAGGATCGACATCGCGTTAGCAGATGAAGGATCGGACATCGCGTTAGCAGATGAAGGATCGGACATCGCGTTAGCAGATGAAGAATCGGACGACCACGCGCCGTCAGCCAACCACGTGTTAGCAGACAGAGAATCGACCGACCATGCGTTAGCGGACGAAGAGTACGCAGGCGTCGCAGGCTGAGGTACCGAGTAAGGAGATTGGCCCGCCGAGGAATACATTGGTCCGGTATTCTGAGAAATCGAATGCATTCAATACAAAAGTTGTTAGGATCAGCTGTCAGCAAGCTCACTGGTTGTAATAGAATCAGCACAAACTTCAGCATTCGTGGGCGGCTCAAGATTTCCTCTGGGTTCTCAACAATCGACTGAAGTTGATAATTGAGGTAGGACTGGTCAAGATCTCTAATGCGGGCGGGAACTGACGAAACTCAAACAAAGAGTTGACCGGTTTTGACATTCGTGGCATATCGCGGGCGGTTGCAAGAGCCGTTGCGTCGTTCTTGAACGCTTCGCGGAACGCTTCCGGAAGTTTGACCCCCGCAACCAGTGAAATCGCGGAAATCGCGCTGATCGTAGGAACGCCGTTTTGTGTGATGACGGTCTCGGCTTTTGGCTGGATCACCAGCTCATATATCAACGAGGGAGATTCCTGAGCATGGAGAGTAAGAGCTAAGTACAATATGATATCTATCAACACAATAATTCATTAACATTACATCACAACATAACAAGAAACCTCAACGCACTATTCAGCCTCGATCCTATATCAATTCGTGCCGCATTCACGTTATATTCCTCTGTAGATCTCCAAGGCCGTTCGGTCGGACCGTCTTGATACGTCGATACGGCGTTGGAGTACGCCGCAGCGTTGAAAGCGCTGTCACCATCCATTGCAGCAACCTCAGGGTGATCAGTGGTCCAGCCGGTTCCTAGAAGCGGGTCTTGAGTGCCCTGAGTGCTTTCTTGTCGGCTATTAGAGTCGTGAGCGGCCGGATGGGATGGATGGTGCTGGTTGTTGAATGCAGGCTGAGAGTGATGCATGTTGCAAGAAACGATGCCCGTCGTTGCTAATGATTTCTCACGCCCCACATGCATCGCTTACCAACGACGGGGTCGTACATTGTGTCCTCAAATGTCTTCCCCTCCAATGTTCCAAATGTTGAGAATTCTTAAGATTTCAGAATTTATCATATCATATTCTCAGCTTTCTGATTAGCACTATACCGATAACGGAAGCCAAAAAGGGAAATCGTATGCGGAAGCCAAAAAGGGATGCCGAAGGCGGATACCGATGAAGCCGGAAGCGGTACCAATTACGGACAAGGCGCGGATATGTATGAGTTCAATTGGTGCAAGTCGAAGTCATCTCCTTTCAACTGCTCGTGAATTTGTTGTTTCAATCAATGAACGAGCAGTCACCAAAAGTTTCAATATCAAGTGTAATGCCTCAATGTATCAGTGCTTATGTAGCCGTGTAAAGTACATGTCAATAAGCAATACTAAAGTCAATGTCTCATTCACAAAAGTCATGCCTGGAAGTCATATTGCATTCATGGAAGTCCGAAGTCGAGAATATAAGTGGCATCTTATAAATCTGATCGCAATAAGTTCGGATACTATTTTTGTCCCAGAATTGCTGTCATACTCATCCCGATAATGATTGAAGTTCGAAGTTCGAAGCCAACGTCGCAAGCGCCTGCGTGCCGTTCATAGTAGAGCCTCGGCACCGGTCAAAAATTCCCAGGCCAACAAGCTCCTCATAGCACCTCATCGACATCCGCCAACTTCTCTGTTCCCTCTTCTCCGCTCCCTGCAAATTCTCGAAAACTTTCAACCTCGCAGCTCTCAAGAGGACCCCGGCAGCCCACTAAAACCTCTGTTCGCGTTCGGGTAAAAATGGGGGGTCTCTTGAGAAGAACTCCGCCCAGTTCGGGTAAAAATGGCCCAAATTTTTCGAAATCTCTGCGTCTAAATTCGGGTAAAAATGAGTATTTTTCAGTGCTCTGAGGGCACGTTCGGGTAAAAATGGCTGGCAGGAGGCTACCAGAACATGGATTCATCGACATCTCACATACTCACACTGCGCTCCAGGTGGGCATTACAATTTCTGAAAAACATCAAATCTTCTGAAAAAGTTCATTAGCCACATACTGAGCAAATTTTGTAGACGTTCAAGCACCTTTAAGCGCTCATGTTACCTCTGGAGCCTAAAATCGGGTAAAAATGGCGATTTTTGGCTGATTTTTGGTTCGGGTAAAAGTGAGCTTTCGAGGGCGCAAACATTTTGGTGGGCTGCCGGGGGTCCTCTCTCAAGCTCAGACATACCGATGGGGAATAAAATTACTCACAGCTTCACACACAGCCTACGGCTAATGCATAGGGCGATCATCTTTTGGAAACAGCTCCGATGATTGGACAGATTTCCACAACAGCAGAAGAGTCTATGGTGGCTGGAGGAATTTATCGGGGCTCCATCTCACAGCTTGGTTGCATGCGCGTGCTTGTAGTGTCGGAGAAAGTCATTCTGCTATTCGCAAATTGACTTGGTTCTGGTTCAACAGAAAATCGCTCATGGATATTCCCGCAACAAGGTCTGCGTTGATCAGTTCAAGAAGGTCCCACAATAGCCCGCAATCTCCTACAATAACATTGAAACTCGTAACTTATAATTATAAGAACGAAGCATCTCGGGCATCGCCCTTCAACCTTTCATTTTTGATCCAATCCACGTTCAGTCTTGCGTTCGCCCCGAATTCAAAACCAATCCTTGAGATTTGCTGGTCAAATTCCAAAAGCCGGTAGGTGAGACTCTCGCTCTCAGAAGTCCTTTTACATTCTACTCACTTGACAATTCGCAAGCCTAACATGTATCTGTTCCGACAATATCTACGTGTCAGCGCTTGTTCGTTGCCACCGTGTTTCTCTTTTCGATAATGGCTGCTTCGATTGCATCCCCTATGCCACTTCCTTCTTCTGGACCATCGAAAGGGATACAAAAATCTGGAAAGCCATCGAAGCGGAAAGTAAGTGTCGGACTGGCATCGCCTCTTTTCAAACTCTGCATACTCATAGAGCCTTTTACAGTCGTACTATCGACGTAAGTCTTCAGGCTTCAAACCTCTTGATCAACGATAACAATCTGACCCATGAAGGAACGATATATAGCTCGACTTTTCGAACTTGGATTGGTCGCTGTGTATCGGATTCACTGTCCAGGATGTGCCAGAGTTCGTCAACGGATATCGAACCAAAATGGAGTCTTCGACACAGTGGCTCCCTGTGCGACCCAAGTCAAAGGCAGACTCGAACGTGATGTTTGGAGCATACGTCGCGCCGTCAGACGAGCATGTCTTTCTTAAAATTGGGACTGCGACAATGACTGATCCAACAAGGCTAAAGGTCTTACACGACCTGAGCGCAGACATCATCGAACATCGTTCTCACAAACTCCCCAACCCTTTCTCAATTCACCAAGTCTTGATGCTCTTGGAGAAAGGGTTGATCAAGCACAAGAACAACTCTGAATATCTTGTCTACGAATACACCTTCAACCTCCCGAGCTACCAGAATTTGTCCGATAAGTTGGTTAGTCAGAAGGGTACGGGGGCGGGGTTCGCGATTAATAAGGTCGATATGCCATGGGAATGGGATCTATACGAGAAGATCGAAAAAAAGCAGCTCGATGTTAGGAAAATGCTCGACGCCAAAAAACGCGCAGGTTTTTGAGAACTGGTTGGACCCACGTCATCATGCGCTCGACTTCCCTAACCAGTACCCCGTCGAGCTTGGGCATGAGGAGACGACGGGCATCTGACAGTCCATCAGTCTAGGATGAGATCAGACGGTCGTGGGATGAAGAAACCTCGGTGCACTTGGTGAGTCTCAGAACTATTGCCAACTCAGACGTAGGTAAACTCGCCCTCAGGTATATGCTCAAACCCTTTGGAAGGCCTTACTCTGCTGAACTCATCTGCTCGCCATGAAGCCGACTCCATTTCCCTTGCTATAGATTTTCTCTCCCTCTTTGAATTTTTTCCCGTCTGTTTGATCCTTTCAATTCGCTTCCTAGTAGTTTCACCCGCCTTTAGCGAACACGCACTGCTTGTACACTATTACTCACTATAGATTTTATCCCTTTTCAATCCTTGCTTCCAGGATTTGCTCTGACCGCCGCAAAAATCATTCTGATCCAGGCCCAACGGGTAACAAGATCTGTCACAGCCTCGCAGTGCACACTGCCCACACAGCCTACAGCTGATGCATATGACGGTTATCTTTGAAAAACATATGAAACGAGTTCAACATCGGCATAACCATGTATGGTGGAGGCTGGAGGGATTGGACAAGGTTACTTGAAGATTATCTCGTTTTGTCTTGCAGTGGTTGCTTGTGCATGATACTGTGCATACTTGTGCAGGTCACCGAAATCCATTCTACTACTCGTGAATTATCTCGGAGAGACGGCGCTCAAGCACCGCTATCCGAGTCCAATATCGGAATCCGCCCCACACATGGATACCGCACCCCTAATTCCAACTTTGGTCGGTACTATGCGACCTTATGCGACTCCAACGTCGAAACAGGTCGAACTAGGTCGAACTTCGATGAGTCGAAACTTATAAAAAGTTGAGCATCCCTCTACATTTTCATTTTATCCCCAAACAAGGTTTAGTCTTGCACTTGCCCGAAACTACAACCAACCCTCAAGATTTGCTGGTCAAATCCAAAACACAGTTAGGTGAGACTCTTGCTCTAATAGTAATCCCTCTTACTCACTTGACAGTTTGCAAGCCTACCTTGCCTAGCATGTATCTGTTCCTAAACTCTACATATACGTGGCACTCGTTCGTTGCCAAAATGCTTCTCCTTTTGATGATCGCTACTGTGATTGCCTCACCTATGCCAACTCCAGCTGGACCATCGAAGAAGGAAGTAAGTGTTTGACTGGCATCACCTATTTTCAACATTGAATACTCATAGAACCTTTGACAGTCGTACTATGAGGGTCAGTCTTGAGTCTGCCTTTCTCATTATTGAAGGTTGACAGAATGAATATATTTCGGTACTGGTACGAAGCAAGAAACGATTACTTGATTGTATACAAACGAGAAAGAGAATTGAGCATACCTGGTACGAAGCAAGAAACGATGAGGGGCTTGCTTCGTCCCAGGTTAGTAATACACGGCTTAGTAAGGTATAATATATATAGTACCGATATGTGGGCTTATGCAGATGAAGACGCGTTGTCACTATCTAACACCCCCCTTGACTCGCGTCGAGTTTGAGTAGCTTGATCCATCGAGAGTGTAATGTTCGATGTAATGGTTTTGTGAAGAGATCAGCAATGTTCTCCTTGTTGGATACATATATAATATTGATTTGTCGCTTTGCTACGCAGTCCCGGATGAAATGTTCGCGAATCGATATGTGCTTCATTTTGCTGTGTGAATGGGGATCATGAGTACAGGCAATGGTGCCTTGGTTATCGCAAAATATTGTCGTCGGTGAGAATTGAGGAAATCCTAGTTCACTAAGAAAGTTTCGGAACCATAAAACTTCTCTCGCGCAATGGGTCGATGCTAGATATTCGGCTTCACAAGAGGATAACGCAATGACGGTTTGCTGTTTCGAGCTCCAAGATAGCGGCGATTCACCGAGTAGAACGAGAAAACCTGAGATTGACTTTCTTGCATCTCCCATACCCCAATCTGAATCAGTCAGCGCTCGAATTGTCGGATACACCACGTTGGTTGATCCTAGGAAGATACCATAGTTCTGGGTACCTTTCAGGTAACGAAGCAAATGTTTTGCGGCAGCTATGTGATCTGGACCATACGATGCCATGAATCGAGCAAGTTCTCGCACTGTATAAGCGATATCTGGTCTAGAGCAAGTGCACAGATACATGCACTTTCCGACTACAGTTCGATATGGGAACTCTTGTACTCGATTAGCTTCGTCTTTGGTGAGGATCGATGTTTGAGGTGCAAGTCGTTTTCCGGGATCCATAGGTGTAGTAACTGCATTACAATTTTCATAGCCAAACTCGCGGAGTATGGCTTGAGTATAGGATGCTTGGCTAATCTTGATAGTACGACGAGTCCTGTTTCGCTCGATGCTACACCTAAGTGGAAGTTGGGTGACCCGTTATCGGTGATTTCGAACAAAGATTTGAGTTCGGCAGTGACTGAGTCTGATTCGAGAATGGAGTTAGAAGCGATGAGCATGTCATCCACACTTGTAGTGACATATGAACGTTTAGCCTCTGGGGTTGACCGAATATATACACTCCAGTCAGATTCGGTTCGTTTGAAGCCTATGGATTCTAGCTTAGCATTAAGCTCTAGGTACCATTGTCGTCCTGATTGTTTTAGACCGTACAATCCTTTTCGTAGGCGCCAGTATCCTATTCCTATGATAGAAGGTTGACGCATATATATTTCTTCATCTAACGGTCCATTGAGGAATGCAGTTTGACATCTACTTGTCGCAGCTCCATGTCTTGTTCAGCAGCTAGAGCTAGAATGGTTCGCATAGATTCCCACCGTGCAACAGGAGCAAAGGTGTAAGTGAAATCCTGGCCCGGAATTTGAGTAAAGCCTTTTGCTACTAGTCTGGCTTTGAACCGAGAGATGAGTCCGTCGCGATCACGTTTGATATGTAGAACCCATTTCGAGTCGACTGCTTCCGTCCTGGTGGTAAACGCTCAACCTCCTCGTATACA